>JAQGBT010000273.1:0-61566 GCA_034698585.1 Disparrhopalites patrizii
TATTCGAAAAGTATTTGAATACGTATTCATATGTCTGAATATTTGAATAAAATTGTATTGGAATTAGAATTCATATTCTTAGATATCCGAAATTTAAATTTGTATTCAAATTTAGGAAAAACGCGTATTTTATTTCGAATTTTAATTCATATTTTTTCGGATGTCATTCCTTGTTTTTTGGATCTACCATATATGTATGTATATGTAGGAGGGAATTCTTCAGTTAGATTTTTTTACTATTTTTTTTTTACTTTTTCTAATAGCCGGACGGGATATTCGGGTTCCCAAAATACCTCTTGTACCTGGCAAACGACCCCGATGCAAAGAAATACGATTTCAGCTCCCTCAAAATTGTCTCTACTGGCGGGGTGGTAGTTACGCCGAGCTTTGTGAGGACAATCGAGAGCATGCCGGGAGTTCGAGTGACAAATGTGAGTGTAGTATCCGGGAAAGATTTACGTAAAGACAATGCAGAAGATATCATGCCTTATAGAGTGGAGTCTATATAACAACCCTGAAGCGAATGGCGAAAAATATTGTTACAGGAAAAAGTTGTTATAAAGAACATAAATTTTGTACGGTATATGTTCGAAGGGCGGAAAAAATAATGTTGTTATAGAGAAATGTTATTTGAAAGAGACTTGTTATAGACAGACTCTACTGTATTTATTTAGCTTTTTCCTCGAATTTACAGGCATACGGAATGACGGAATGTGGGATTTTTACCTCCTGGCGGAATTACCATCCAGGCGCGGCCTCCAAAATTTATGAAAGTGAGCTTTCTTCCCCGTTAAAATATTTATTCCACTAATTTCTATAATATTATAATTGCTATCTAATTTGACGCTCAGCTTGTTCTTGTGCAGCAAATGAATGAATGAAATCGATGAAAATTTGAAAATTTGACGATTTAATTTTAACAATTTCCCACACAAGATATTCCCGAATTCAGCGTGGGGAAACTCATCCCGGGGTCGCTCCTGCAAGTGCGGGATCCGGATACGGGGAAATGCTTGGGTGTGAATCAACAAGGCGAGCTCTGCTTTCACAGCCCCCTTATCATTACGGGATATTATAACAGGCCGGAGGTATTATCGTATATAAATATTAAATAATACACACGTGTAAAATTTGTAATACAAGTCTCAATACCAAACAAGATTTTTTTAACTTTAACTTTGGATTTGTATTTTTTATTTTCCCTGAGAAACAAAATTAAAATCTAGCCAGTTAATCCGTAAATTATCTGGTAAAAAGTACATACATATATGATAAATTGAGGAAATGCGTAGGAAAACAAGAAAACTTTCCCAAACGGTTGGATTCGCACGGGCGACATTGGCTACTTCGATGAAGAGGGCTTCGTCTTTGTCGTGGATAGGCTCAAGGAGATTTTTAAGTACTACAATAATCACGTGAGTGAAAAATCCGCCCAAAAATGCTTCCACCTTACAAATCAAACGTCACCATGTTTTAAATTTAAAATATTCTATCACTAGCTCCGTACAAAAATATTTATACCATTTGTATGTATACATAAATAAGCAAATATTAATCCTTCATATCCGAATTTGCCTTCTCATGTCCTTGCAGATTTCCCCCAGTGAACTGGAGAACATCATCAACCGCCATCCGGCCGTGAACAACGTTTGCGTGGTGGGCATTCCTGATCCAGAAGGGGGTGACAGCATTCCTCGGGCTTTCGTTACACTTAAAAACCATCGTGTGAGCGCGGATGAGATCCGGAAATTTGCTAATGGTGCGTAATTAAATAAATAGAAGTCATAGCAAAAATTAGCGTTCGACCTAAATTAATTTTTGTCTCTCTCCCCAGATAATCTCGCGTCATTCAAGAGGCTTCGCGGAGGGCTTATCATTCTCCCGGAATTACCCGTGGGGAAAACGGGGAAAGTCGAGCGGCGGGTATTGAGCCAGATTCAAATCTCGATTCCCAAAGAAATTTCCACTTGACATTTGAAGTTGACATTCGGGTTTCTTTTAGTACTCTCTGGCTTGTCGGTCGAAAATATACATTTATATATGTATACATACACAAATTGTATTGGCATAAAATCCATTTTTAGAAGCATTTTATTTTGATTTTATTTTGATTTCGTCCTGTATAAATTTACCCTTCAATGAAACTCTGTCAAAGACGTTTTACAATGAGACTATTGTTTCTTTGTTAACAGTTAGGGACTTTTTAGTTTGCGCCATTAAAAAAGAGGAGAAAAGTATTCTTTATGTTTTTTAAGACGTCCACAAAATTATGATTTTGAACTCGGCGCGGAAATATTTTTGTGTCCCGGCGTCAACTATCTTATCAGATAGGTACAGTCAATTCCATTTATAACGGTTCAGCAAGATGCAGATGCATGTAACCGGTAACCGTTATAGGAAATAGTTCAATAACCGCTATAAAGAACGCAAGCTCGTGATTTGGAAAAAACGTGAAAATCTGTATAGCGAGAGAAATATGTGCAGTCGTGGCCTAGAACCGTTCTAGAGAAAAAATGACAACCCGTGGATGATTAAAACTTGAGAAAAACCGTCGTAGTGAATAGTGCAAAACATATTTAAAGTTGGGACCTAAAACCGTTATAGTGAAATGTGAAAAGCCGCGGCGGTTTCAAAATTTGGGAAAATCGTTATAAAGCGAGAAATATTTAAAGTTATGGGCTGAAACCGTTATGGTGAAAAATGATTAACAGCGGGCGATACAAAACTTGCCCGTTATAGCGAAAAACCGTTGTAAAAAGTAAAAATAGCCTTAATCGAGAGTGGTTTTCACACTTAAAATCTCTCACGGGCGTTGGTGAACACAGTCAAAAGGCGAAAACTGTTATAAAGAGTTCCGTTATAGGGAGAATTGAGCGTATCTGTATTTACCAAATCCTTTCATGTTTAAATGTCCTTAACTGTCCGAAGTTTTGGAGTCGTTTTGCATGACTATCAAATTAAATATATGCATACATAATACACAATTACAAAATAATTACTTTCAATATGTAAAATAAAGCAAACAAAAACTTGCAGTTATTACTATTAATTAAATATATTTAACCATTACTTATGTACTTGGCAATAAAATAAAAAATGCATCAAAATTACACTCATATACACATATGTACATAATTATAAGTACTGTAGTCTCTCTATAACAAGTCTCTTTATAACAACATTTCTCTATATAATAATATTATTTTTCCCGCCCTTCGTACATGTAGGTACATATTTTATGTTCTATACAACTACATTTTACGCCCTCAAGTGTTGTTATAGAGAGACTCCACTGTACTAATCAAGATAAGAAGTGTAAGTCTTTCTTGGAGCATTCTTGCTTTCACCTTGCTTCTTCCCCGCCGGAGTCGCCAAGCTTTTCCTCCTCGGCGGTGGCTCCGTCAAACTTGACTTTTTACCAGAGGGATTGCTCAGGCTGGTCTTGACCTTGCCCTCAGGCGCTTGAGCTTTGCTCAGTTTCTTCGGCGAAGGTGGCTCCTTCCCCTTTGAGAGGCTCAACTTCCCCGGAGGTTGCCCCCCGTCCTTGCCCGTGGACGGCGAAGGAGATCTGGCGTTGAGTAAGCTCATCCTCTTCCGCTCGGACGAAGCAATGGAATTCTTCTTGAGACTGGACTTTTTCCGCTTCTTCAACTTTTTCTGCAATTTTGATAAAACTCCCGGCTTCTTGTTCTTCTTGTTCGAGATTACGGAGGGTGACTTGGACAGCGCGATGTCTGAGGTCGCCCCGGAAGAGGCTTTTTCTCGGTTGGAATCCTTCTCCGCTCCCGCCCTATCGGAGCTCTTTTTATTCCCTGCAAGCTTCTCGTAGGACCTCAGTTCCACCTCATCTCGAGTTTGAAGAGATTTTTCTGGACACAATTTCAGGATTTATACTAACATCAACATACAACTGAACCCGCTGTCTTTGAAATTGTACAAGATGAGCAAGGTATGATTTCTGAATCGGGATTCGAATGTAAATCCAAATTATATTCATATTTTTCGGTATTTTAGTTCAAATTATGTAGTGTCCTAATTTTTGCCAGCATAATATTTTAATTGGAATTTATATTTACAAATACTTCCGAAATTCAAATTCGGATTCATAACTTGACGTACGGATTCCGTCCTTTTATTAATATTGGAAAATGTCTTCTGAAAATGTCTGCCTGTTACTTCCCGCCTTTAGCAAGTATTGTGTTTACAAAATCAAGGTATTTATTGTAACGGTGTTTCCTTCAGTTGGCAGTAATATGTATTTATATGTAACTATTTCTTCTGTAAAAACTTTGATTTTTTGCAAAATCAGAGTTTACGAAGTCAATGTGTATTACAAGGTATGACATCCTAATCGGTATTCGAATTCAAATCGGAATTATGTTAATATTTTTCAGTATTTTAGTCGGAATTAGTATCCTCATTTTTGTCATAAAAATATTTTAATTGCAATTTATAATCACAAATACATTCGAAATTCAAATTCGTGTTCTAAAGTTGACATTCGGATTCCAAAACTTTATATTGGTATTCGAAAATTCCTTCATTACGTTGCTAATTCTCGCCTTTGGGCAAGTTCTTTTTGGCAAAATCAGGGTCTTTTAACGATGATTTTTTAAATTGGCAGTATTATAAACTATTTCGTCCGTAAAAGCATCGTTTTTTGCAAAATCAGAGTTGCAGAGTCAATTTATAATTTTGTGTGTTGATTTTGCGTTCATTTTAAGCTACAAATTATGCCAGATTGCATTACGAATTTTGTAAAAGTATTCGAAAAGTATTTAAATGCGTATTCATTTGTCTGAGTATTTGAATAAAATTGTATTGGAATTAAAATTTATATTTTAAATATCCGAAATTTAAATTTGTATTCATAATTATAGGGAAAACACGTATTTTAATTCATATTTTTTCGGATGTCATTCCTTGATGTGCATTGATTCCAGGCTACAGAATCGGTCTAAATGCAATATAAAAAACTTTTAAAAAAGTATTCAAACACGTATTCATATGCCTTCAAAGGAGTATTTTTGGAATAAAATTGCATCGGAATGAGACTTTATATTTTAGATATCCGAAAAAATATTCATGATTAGGAGAAGCCCATATTTCAATTCGAATTTTAATTCACATTTTTTTTGTATATTTATGTATATCATGTGATTCCTTGAGAAAAAGATACGATTTTAAGTTCATGAATTGAAAATAAAACGAATAAGATTTATCCGAGAAAACTCAAAAGCATTCAACGCTGGTTCATTTAGTTTACTCGGGTAAGGACTTTGAATAAAACCTTGAATAAACACCTTGAATGGATAAGTCTCCCCGCGTATATCCCTTGGGCTTGGGGCGGTTCATCCGGCTGTGGACGAGGTCAATGGTCCCAAAGACGATCCCTCCCAGAGTCAAGAAGATGTCGATGTAGACGGCGATGATGAAGACGAGCCCGATTTTATTCTTCCCCTCCACTCCATAGTACACCGAGTATGCCCGATCCGCGCTGTGAAACTGAGCCGCCGTCACACAGATCACGATGAAGAAAGTGAGGTTGAGGAGGAGAGTAGAAAGGCCGGTTGGGGTCTAAAACAAATATTAAACTCCATATGGAACATCTTTTTTTTTAAACCCAACAAATTCAATCCACAAAAATAACTCACAGAGACAAACATCATGGCCAAGGACACGGTGATCTGAATCCCACAGAGGAATATGGAGAGGACGTGGACGGCATGGACGCTATAGCAGCCGGCTTTCACGTACGCAATCTCCTTGCCATCCGGCGTGAATTTGGCCGTCGCGTTATATTCCTCGTTATTTTGGTCCCAGTAACGACAATTCATCGTGAGGAAGAGGTAACGGGCGGAAGAGAGGAGGAGCATGAACGATAATATCTGGGGGATTCACATTTTACATTTAATCCAAGGTGGAATTACATACGTACACTTTGAAGAGATTCAATATGGAATGAATTTACTGTCAAATTAAAATCCCAATTCTTTAACGGGTTGGACGACGGAGCAGATTCACGGGTGCGGAAATCTTAAATTGAAATTGTGGGTGCATGGGTGGAATATATTATTTGGTTACCAGTGTAATAACCCAAAAGAGGTTTCTCATGAGCTCCAGGGCTGGCTGCTTTTCAAATACGAGCATTTTTAATGGTGGCTGTAAAAACCACTAATCAACTGTGGCGGGTGATAATAAGGCAATCAGATTGGAAAATCTTGGAACTAGTTATGTTTTTACATCAGATAATTCGGGTATTCTGAATACAGTGGAGAGTGGAGTCTCACTATATCAAGTCTGTTTATAACATTTCTCTATAACAACAATTATTTTTTCCGCCCTCCGTACACATCAGGTACATAATTTTATGTTCTATATAACAACTTTTCCCCTGTAACAACATTTTTCGCCGTTCCCTTCAGTATTGTTATAGAGAGCCTCCACTGTAATTCTGAGATTCTGAATATTAAAATGCCCATCAAATTACTCTGCTTTCTGCCTCCAACGGGTCTAACTATAAGTCAAGTAACAAACTCAAAGAATTCGCTTTCTGCGTAAGCGGATTAGTGAGAAATAAATTCTTCGTTCCTAACTTCATATTCGTGTAACTCGCATTTTCGTATGATCTTATATCTTATCCTTATCTTTTTATTTTTATCTTCCTCCATTCTCCATGCACCTTGACCTTGAGTCTTGACTCTTGACTGGACATGTGCGCATTTCGACTTACGATTATACGACATTACAGCAAAATTAGGATTCCATTTAATGTCATATAATTATGTGCATTTAAATGGGAAAAAATGAATATCAATAAATGAGACTTGTTGTTAATAAAAAGTGAAAAGTGTGCCGTTCAAAAACCGAAGCAACGATGAGCTCGGCATTCGTATTCGATCATTCGATGCTAGGTTTAATACAGAATAAAACAAAGAGCATCACTTAATTCTTCTAATGTGTACAGTGGAGTCTCTCTATAACAACACTGAAGGGAATGGCGAAAAATATTGTTACAGGGAACAGTTGTTATGTAGAACATAAAATACGTAGCTTATATGTACACAGGGCGCAAGAAATACAGTTGTTATAATATAGAAAGGTCGTTATATAGAGACGCCAATGTATATATGTAAGTATGTATACCGTTATACTTTTGTGTTTATATAATATTACCCGCTTTGATAGATATAAATGGAGACAAAATTTTGTTGCATTTTATTTTGACAAAACTCGCACAGGTCTCCCAAATTGAACTATAAAAAGCAATAATAGTGACAATTCAAAAAGCTTCATTTATGCTGTAGCATTCTCTATGTGTCCCCTTTTCGCATGACGACATATTACGGGACTTAAAAACGTTGATTATAGTTTAAATGCAAAGGATGCGGCCGGAACGCCTCCAAAACGGGCTTTCCGGGTAAAGTAAAAAGTGCTTCTCCCTCATGAAAAAGGCGCGGGTATTTGTCAGAATGAACGGGTTTTATTCTTCCGCGCAAATAGATGTCGCTCAATGTTCTGTACTGTTGCCTGCAACTTCCTGGCTTTTGCAGAATTGGATGAGACGAACAAAATTCTATCCGGGGGGAATTATTGCTGTGCAAGTCGCTATTGTCCCGGTAAAAAATGTATTCTTGTCAGGGGAAGTTTGAATACGCCCACAATCAATTTGTTCTAAATTTCTTAGGATTTTTTACTAAGATTTTCAGTGACGCGCTGATTGCGTAGATGCAAGTGAAGTTGATTGAACATTATTCATATATGTATATGCATCTACACACATCAAAGGACGGGACGGAAAGCCAACTTTAATCCTATTCCCAATCCGAATCTAAGCATTTCATATACGAAAATGTCGTAAAAATCATCAGATTCAAAAATCTGCCAAAAGTCATTTTTGTTGTGAGTCATTAAAAAAGCAGAGGAAGTCACAACTGATTTGCATGGATTCGGATTTCCTCCATAAGAAATTCCGATATTACCGAATTCGAACATAATTTTTATTATAGCTTATAGCCCCCTCATTCTCCCTATATGTATGAACAAGAACACGCCATGTTCATACATATAGACATAAATTCTCCGCCAAAGAAATTTCTTAACGTCAGCAAGAACCGTTGAAGTGACGTCCAGCCAACCGGATAAAAATGAAAAGTTCCGCTGATTCCTTCATTCCTCATTCCTTTTGACTCATCCTTTCGTCAACTGATTTTATAAGAAAATCTGGACCAATCCTTATATGCACCGTGAAGAGTTTGGAAACCAAAAAACGGTTTATTTTTACATTTTATCTTTGTATGTTACATATATCCTTTGTGTACAAAGAATAATAGGAGCGGATTGTGGGATTCTCATGAAAAAGACCAGAAATGGATACGAGAATTATGAGTAACTTCCCAGCCACAGATTCCTTGAGTAAATATACAAAGGAGTCAACAAAAACTTGTGAGTTGGAACTCCTGGATCCGTATACATATTTGATGGCATGTGTATAGTTCACATGCATATTATGAGGTCTTCAATATACTCATATCATGGACCTATATTATATAAAGAAAATGAATGATCCGTGGAGGAATTTGTGCAACGCAAAAACTATAGATGAATCCACCCCCGCTAAAAACAAAAAAAAAAACAGACAAGGATCGTGACAGGAATCCGTAAGTGGATATGATCTTGTCTAAAAGCATTTATTCAGTGTGGGAGAGACGAGTGCTCCAGTTACCTTTTTTTTCTGATGAAGCAAGCACTTAAACCACACAAATTCCCACATGACTTTTGACTGTACAAGCTTTTCTCTTAAAAACATTTGGGTGAAAAAATTCCCTGTGCCAATCAAATCTGAGCTGCTGAGTCAGCAAAAAAACATTTACAATTCCACGTGGCGATACAAGGTTTGAGGCACAAGCACGTCAATGTCATCGATCGCCGATGTGCCCAACATACCGATTACCGATGCATCGCTGGTTTCACGAAATTTTTTTCGAGACGTTTCAACCCAGTTTTAATGAATGCAAATGTGTTTCATTCGCTTACACAGAAATTATTTGATGTACGTTTGTTATTCGCAAAAGTTTGTATAAACAAAAAAAAACTTGGAATAACGAGATCGTTATTCTAACGATTAATTAACGATAAACGATTCTGACATCGTTAATTGAGTCGATTACACATCGACAACTTCCTCTTTCATTAGTTTTATTGTGCCTTCAAAAAGCACATGGAAGAACCAAGATTTGAAATTATATTTTGAAAAATTTTTGGATGTAGAATATGTAAAAACGTGGATTAACAATGTGTATACGCGTATACTTTATAACAGTCCAACCTCTCTATAACGGGCTCCCTTATAACGGATTTCTCTCTGTAACGGTGGGAGAAAATGCTTCCCTCAAAAACTTTCACCAATTGTTAACATAGATATTTCTATTCTCTATAACGGTTTTTCGTTATAACGGGGAAAATTTGCTGATTTAAGGGGAACCATTATACAGAGAGTAGACTGTATAAGGCTTAGTATTTGTAAATCAGCAAAGTCGGCTTGAGCTCAATGTTCGATTCAATCTTGGGCGTATCTCCCCTTGCCAAGGAGGTAGGAGTGACCTCCAGAACAGCTTTTTCGCCCTTGTCCAAATAGTGCTTGACCTTGGTCGACGCCGTTCCCAGAAGCTCATCCTCAGCGCCGAACATGCTCTTGTGGTAGATTGAGAAGAGGAAGCGCTGCGACCATACAAATTCAAATTTTTAGTCACTTAAATTTTCCAGACTGGTTAACCTTTTAAATCCATGTCTATCTATTTGTATTCGTTCTACCCATTAAATTCAATTTTCATATCGCACATGTGAATCGCACAAGAGATTTGAAATCCAAACGGATTTTTTCCCGCTTTTTTAGGGAAATTTAAAATTTAATTCTACAAAAATTTTACATACTTTCCATCTTCGATGTAAGATGCTAAATTGTAAGTAAGTACCTGATTCTTCCCCTTGTTGTAGCGGAACTTGAAATGGACGGGCCAGACGGGAGTGTGCGTCTCAGAAATCACCGGGGTCTTCCCCAAAAATTTTGGCGTTTTATGGTTGACATCCGTGTAGGACACGACGACGAAGGCATTCGGACCCCATTCATAATTTTTATATTCCAGATTACTGCGACGCAAATTCAAAGAAAATATCTTTTCTCAAATTGCTGGTACATAAATGTAGGTGAACCATCTATAAAATTATTGTAGAGAAGATTTTATAAGCAACAATTAAACAAAGTCAGATCATACCTGGCCTCCAATTTGAACCGGATGACCTTCACCTTCTTGAAGACATAGTCAGAGTCATTTTTGGAGTGTTTCTTCAAATATTCCAGGGTGTCATCCCCTAATCCGTGATGACGATGACGGAGCTTCTGTCTCTTTATCTGCAACGTTTCCTCGTCATCCCCGTCCTGCTCCAGATCCGAAAGAGTCTGGATCACTCTTGGACCACTGTTGGTCGTCCTTTCATCGTCCCCAGCTTTCTTTGTCGCTTTGTCCTCTTCTTTTGTCAGGATGCCAATTGTCGTTTCAACGTTGCGAACGGCATCTTCATCTTTGCCGAACGCGTTTGCCATGTCACTAATGGATTTGTTGTCTTCGCCAGATTTTTTCCCGCCATTTTCCTTCGGAACTTCCCCAGGATTTAGTTTTGTGGAAACGGGATCACTTTGCCCCGGATTTGCGTCCAAGGACTGATGGTCTTCTTCCAGACGATGTCCACCATGATGTCCAGCATGCCGGATGGGATGCTTTCGCGGCTTATAGTCGTCCACAGAGACTTCCTCCGCCGGAGCAGAGTTGACCAGATCCGAGAGCGTTATGGTAATTAAAAATGTGAGAAAAACCAACTGGATTTTCATTTTTAACTCAATTATGTAAATTTGAGAGTCCAGGCAGGGAATTGTATAACCAACTGAACTGACAGAAATACAACAATGGCTTCGCTGAAGCTAATATTTATGGTTTTCTGTATGTATAGGTAACAATAAGAATAGCTGGAATATGTACCCACATGGGATTTTATTAATATTTTGCCACTGCCCTTGTGACATTCCTGGAGGCTGGTGTAAGTACACGTGTAAAAAAAAAGCATGGCAATAATCCTGGATTATTGCGATGATTTCATAACACTTGGATTTTTATTTGACGTTTTTTTTACAAGGAAATGCTCGTAAAAGGGCGGATTATGAAAGAACGGAGCTTTAAGAGTGTATTGTACATAAAAAAAAACATATGGCGTCATTGCCATTATCATTACAAACAAACGGAAATAAATACTTAAAAACGAGTATAATTATTACATATACTTGTGTATGAAAATACTTACAAATTTTCAAAAATTGATTATGGTCCGAAATTCACAATATTTATTCCCTCGTAATAATTTATGTGCATGTTTAAGACTGAAACAAAAAATTCTAAACATTGTTTTTTGTTTGATGTTGCTCTTTAAATAATATTAATGCGTATAATAAAAGGAAAACGCATAAACCCGGCTCTACTTCGTCTTTTACTGTTTGGCTTAATGCATTATTCCTTCAGAGGACGGACAATCATAAAATGCTGTTGTAATAATACTCAACAACAATAGACATGTTAATTAATTAATGTACGATTGTTTCAATTAATTGTTTTTACTATATACAAAAAATACAGCTCATTAAAATATTAAATGTATCATAAATGACTACGTGCCGTTGGAAAATGTTGGACATCGAAGTGGAATTTAAATCTTTGTCAGGTCTTTTTTTTTCTCACTTCACCCCTTGTCAATGCCAATGGAAAGGGTGAGCAATGTTTTGTATGGCATTTAATTACGGCAAATTAGTGGCTTCAATACCTCGATGCTAAACAAGATTTACAATGTCCAAAGAATTCAAGATACAAAATTCAAGATTTTCCCAAACTTATTATATATGTATGCACAGTGCAAATTTGACAGAAATTTGCATCATGGTAGGGCGTATGGTAATATTTATGGTCGATTTTTGTATATGACCAACAATTGGGCAACTGTTGAATTTTTGCTTCAAATTGCCGTAAAATTTTCCTTCAATGGACTCAACTCGGTTTGGCTTCTCATCATTTGTATATGCAAATATAAAGTACTGTTCGTACACTTTCACCACAGAAACTGATAAAAAAAATAGAGCCGTTTGGTGAAAAAAAGTCACTTTCGAAAAATATGGACTTACGCTGGTTTGGCTCAAAAGCTTTTATATATTAATATTCCAATTAAAGCTTAGCTGAACATTTTTAAATACGGCGGGAGGCCTTTTGGACAAAAAAAAAGCAAAACTGGTGCATGTTACACGCGTTTTTAGCGTTTAGCTATATTTAGAGCCCTGCATGCTCTTTTATGCAACAGACATTCTTGAATTACAAATTACAATTAGTTTTTATTGTTCATTTCTTTTTTTAATTTTGAGGTATAAATCGGCGTAGTTCTTGATTAAATTGGTGGGTGGTCACAATTTCAAGCTTTAACCTAGTGACTTAGTGTGAATCATGTCGTGAATGCTACACTTTTAATTATACGTACTTTCCATACTTTACAGGGAAAAAATGTCACATTTTGGTTGTGGCAGAAAATCAGGATATTTTATTAGTAAAACTGCATGGATAAATGAAGGCTGAAACACTGTTAAAAGTATAATTTATGAAAACGCAAACAGAAAAAGTTGTATAATATGTACCCTCATCGCCGAAAAAGTGTTAAAAAAGAGTCCGTTATTTCCTGATTCGCCGTATTGCCGGTGTGAAAATTTGGGTTTTCATGTCATTTTACATTTTTTGCATGGAACAGGCAGTTTTTTTATCGAGTGTCACAGATTTTTTTTTTTTTGCTGGCTTCAAAGAAGTTACGAATAACAAAGCAGAAATGGAAGTGTGAGAATTGACCTGAAATCAGATTCTATAAGGTAAAATTAATGCTTTACGTACTTTTAAATATTTACGTACCTGTACCTATAATTAGTTTAGCAGATTGTGTTGTGTGCACTGAGATTGAGATGCTATAAAATGTTGGAATATGAAGGTTGGATTATTGTGTTTTTGTTTGTTTGTCGTTGAGCAATCAAGTTCTTTATTTTTGTCTTTATTATGGGTATAATAGGTACGGTTGATTATTTTATAATTTGAAAACTGGAAGAAGAAATCGGTGGTTTTTATTGCAAAGCTCAATCAAGAATCATCCAGAGAAAAAGACCCAAGCTTGAAGATTGTCTCACCGCCCGCATTAAGGTATTACGTTAAGTGTTTTTAATTTTTGAGGTAGCTGTGTATTAATTTTAACTTGTTGACCTTTAAAAAAGTATACACATTGTGTTTTTGAATTTTGATTAAGTCTTCGTTGTGTTTGTGGTACGTCACTTTAGTTTGATTGGTGTTAACTTGGTTTGGCTTATCTAGCCCGGACCAGTCATGTCATCGAGTCGAGTTGCGTTTTTCAATTCAATAAATATATATATTTATAGCATATATGCTTTTGGTTTGTTTGCTGGTTCAAAGTTGACATCTGTCAGACATAGTTTAGAGGCTGGCCTTGCACGGATTATTAGAGCTGCAAAGCGGGTTACAAAATGATGCCGTCAAAGTCTGTGTTGCGAGCGAATTTTGTTCAACAAAACAAGAACACCAACACTGATCGTAATCAGGAGGGATCCACGACTATTTCAAGCTCACCTGCTGTATCCTCAATGACGACCTGGCGATTTGATAGCCTTCGTGATGAGATCCTATTGACCTCGGAGGAAGATCGAACTCGGCAATTGAAGAAGTTGGGCCCCCTTTTGGAGCGAATTCGACGAGAAAGTGAGAATGAGAATATCAATGAAAGAACTCCTGAAGCATTGTTGGCCTTCACCAAGCAACGAAATGAGTTGGAACGGGTAAAGAAGGAGAAATTGAAGGAGGTTGTAATTCGGGAATTACTGGTACCAGTACCACCTTCTCGGTGTGACCCGGCTAGGGCCATGGGTCACGTAGGTAATACACGTACGTTGATTTCGTACCTATGGTAAGATTATACGTATAAAACATTAAAGCAATTTGTTTCCGCAAGTAAGCGCTGTTTAATTTTTGACGAAATGTTTACAGTTCATCTCTGGTTTGAGATTTTGAGATCATTTCTGAAGTGGATAGACTATGGGTATAGATAATGGATAAAAAACGGCAGTTCCGTTAAAGTAGATTGTATTACGAATTCTCGTGGGAATGTGTTTGATCGAGGATTCATGTTAGAACATGTTAGGTATAGTTAAGAATTAAGAATATAGAAGTGGTGGACAAGTGAAGATGAATTTAATGTTTGCAATTATCTCATGAGTTCGTCTATTTATATTTTGATTTTGACCATTTGCAGTTTTATGACTTGGTTTAATAGTGTTACTACCTAATTTTTAACATTCGGTTACTGAGGAATGAAATATTTAGTGACATTAACGGGGGGGGCGGATTTTTATACAGAAAAAGGTTGAAACATCGTGTTTATTTTTTTCACTAGGAAACCACTCAAACGGTTCTAGCTTTTGTCCTAGGATCAAACGGCCGCCATCAGATTCCTGCCTTTCTATTTCATCTGACGAATTCAAGAAGTTGAAGATGCTCCACAGTACATAGTAATTGCTTGTGTTAAAAATAGCGATAATTTAAATTGATCCAATGCAGTTTTTGATGCATTTAATTCTTGCTTTTGCAAAGCAAATAAGTTTGCTAATGCTATAGTTATAGTTAATGTTCGTATTTTTTTGTCTTGATAGGTTTTGGTACGTATATGGTACATATGTAACAACGCATATGTACAATGTACATTCAAATATTTACCCAGCTGTAGGTAAACCTCGTAGTTATGCTAATATTTTTGACCAATTTTCCTGTTTATTTGTGGGAGGTGGATGCGTGTGTGTATAGATATGACCTTGTAATTTTCATGACTTGCCACTTAACAGTGCATTGCTTTTACTTCATGCCATCACATGAACAATAAGAATATACCTACATAAATATAACTTATGTAAGCATGT
The DNA here is from genome assembly GCA_034698585.1 of Disparrhopalites patrizii. Lineage (NCBI taxonomy): Eukaryota > Metazoa > Arthropoda > Collembola > Symphypleona > Sminthuridae > Disparrhopalites > Disparrhopalites patrizii. The sequence goes on from JAQGBT010000273.1 coordinate 15,053, forward strand.
TTTTGTACTGCTATCCTGCTATGAATACTTAAAAAAACTGTAGACCGATAACACCGATTATGTTTTCGCTTTTCTCACTTAAAAATGGTGCGAGTGTCTGGATGGAGTAAAAATAAAAAACAATGGTGTAGAACCAGAGCATTTATTCTGTAATATGCAAAAACTGATTAGGCCTATTTAATAAGGTTTAATATGTTTGATCATGTATTATAATTTGTAACTATATGTATAACTGTACATTGTAGTGATTTGTACGAGTTTTTAATTTTAAAAGTAATGTAATTAGTATAATAACGAATGTAACTGTATCACTCTCGCCAGTGTTGTCCAGCAAAGTAAATGTTACGTATGTAAATGTAAATTCAAATACAATTAATGCATACTATGAGCTTTTGAAGCCTTTTACAAATATTTAGTGCCAAAAACTGAAAATTGGATTAAGCCCTCAAATTTTTAACACCATCTGTATTACAAAAATAGGATTAATTATTAAAACTTATCGTATGGTGTAATTTAAAATTAAAATTCTTCAAAAATCATATACTCTCCCAAATAAACTAAATGTTTCGTCAGTATACGCACGTCCTACTTACATACACTTATCGTGTGCGGAAACCCCCAAAACTATTATTATTTCCATTTCCCCAATTGTTTGTGAGATTTCAACCGAGAATAATGACTCTAGCTTTGTCGCGTCCATGCACTCATGCCACGGTATTTGTATGTACGTATTTAGTATTGATACTTAAAAAAACAAACACATTTCAATATTCTTTGCTGAACAGCAAATTGCACGTCTTATGTCTGGATGTAAAAGGTTTACTACATTTGTCTAATGGAAGTAATAGAAATTAGAATATTGCTACACTGTTGATTCATTGATACATCTGCCATCATGAAAAATCTATTGGTGTCCGTGTTTTTTGTGTTCATTTCCTTGGAAGACATGTTCACTGGCGGCGCAGCTGGGGCCCATTACCGCATGCCCCGACAATTCCAGAATTTTACATTCATCCCTCGATCTATTGCTGCCGTCTTGAAAAAGGAATTGAAGTTCAAAATGAGTGCGAGGTATAGTTAAACATTTCTTAAACATGTTTTTACTTGTGTTAATTATGATTTTGCAGTAACTTTTCTTTTGCGGTGTATTCTATTCCAGCAAAGTGTTCCCTCTGTAGTACTTATGTATATGATGTTTACAATAATAGATATGGATATTGGATATACATATGTTTTTTCTTGTATTCTCCAGGAGCCTGGAGGATCGGGACAGATTCGGAAAATCCGACCCGTACGTCATCCTTTCCATCAAGGACGGTCGAGCCGGGACTGAGACCGAGCTGGGCAAGACGGGCATCATCCAGGACAGTGACGACCCTAATTGGGGAGAGGTTTTCCATGTTCACTACACTCGAGGGAGTCACCAGGTGAAAATGATACGTATATCTACATACATACATACCATGATACCGTAATATAAAAGAGAAAAATATAGACAAAAAAAAATCTGTACTTTCACTTATGAAAGAGTCCTCGGTGTCAAAAACAGCTTGGTAAAAACCTCTACAAAATAAGAAGTTCCAAATAATATCTGTAAAATCCTTAGAATTTATAGCTTATAAGTACAGAAAAAAACAGTATAAAACCTTGTCAAACCCAATACATGTATATGCCCCAAAATCTATAAAGCCACCTTGTTCCTGTAAATCCCATGGAATAAAATCGTAGCAAAAAAAAATCTGATTTCGTACCCCACACACACACAATTCAAGGCAAGCCCATCACCACCCACACAATTTTTCCCCTTCATCCGTTCTTTCACTTGGTCTCATCTCCGCCGACAATGTCAAATCAAGGGAAGGGTTATGAACTTATCCAATCACCTTACCTTTGTGTAGGTAGCTATATACACCCAAGTTTCCCCTATTTTCCGTTCAAATGAAATATCACGGCGTTTATCACCTTTTACTATTATTTCTTGCGGGACTTCCCTTTTACAGGCGATTTGTATAGACAGAAATCTGGTCATGATTTCTACTTCATGTCTTGTGTGTATATACTTATAGGTACGTTATGGGCCTATAATTTAGATATGTGTAATTTTGTATGTATGCTCATATGTTATATTTGTAATTTGTAAATCCTTTGCAGGCTCTCCATTTCGTTGTGTGGGACGCGGACGCGGGGCCGGATGAAATGCTCGCTGACACCTGGGTCGACCTGGATGAGTATGTGTCAAAGAAGGAATTTATGACGATTGCCTTGCCCGTGGGAACTTTAATTCTGGAGAAAGCATATTAGAGTAGGAGGAATGGAAGTCTGTCACAAGGATTTGATTTCCTTTTTCTCAGTGTCATTTTTCTGGAGGTTTTTATATGTATGTACGTACCTGCATACATACGTGCACACGCCATGTACCCACAAGCATTTTATGTCAGACGTGATGTTGAAAGAATAAAATACAGATGAAAAGCGAAGAAAATGGAGCTTTCTCCTACGCGTTTGGGGAGGGGGGGGGTTAGAGTTGCGTAAGTGGATTTTTTTCTTATGTAAAACCGGATATACGATTTCATGTTTTTGTCCAGTTAGTTTTGTACAGTGAAAAAAGCACTTTTCTTTTGCTGCCTATATCGCTTTCTTTGAAGATCCAGGATATTGCACAAACTGGTAAAGAGCAAAATGTGTGGAGTGTTAAATTGGATTGAAAGGACTTTTTATAGTCATTCCTTTTGGATCCTCCCGAAAATCGTCCAAGTGAAGCTGTGCCATCTACTTTCGTCTCCGATTTAAGCTCTGTGTAACACTTCCAGTGTTTCCAGTAGGACGCAAGATGTTAAAGTAAACGGGAGAGGTTGGAAATTTTTACTCAAACACAGTCGACTTGCTTTTTAATGGTTTTGGAAAAAATATCAATGCTAATAAAACGTCGTTTTAACGAAAAGTGCGCTTTTTTGTCGTTGCAAAAGTGAATAGATGACAGCTGTTGAAAATTATTGAACAACATTTAGCTTCTTGCTTGCCCAAAAATAATAGCAACTAGAAAGACACGAAATCTATTTGATACAGAATTTCATTGACGAAATTTATGTAGTCACAAAATGACGATGTATTGACGATTTATTCATTTGACGATTTATTTATTTGACGATTTATTCATTTGACGATTTATTTATTTGACGATTTATTCATGATTTGACGATTAATTTACGATTTGCCGCTTTATTCACGATTTAGTCCTCTACAGATCCAACAAAAATGGATCAAGTTGTGGCAGTTTTCGATTGCAAATTCAGAAATTAGAATCGTTTACCGTTTTTTGAACTCCACAGGGAAGTTATTTTGTGAAATCATATTCAGAATTCATGTCACCTAGAATCACTTCTACAAAGAAGAATCCATGTTGTTAGACCAAAACTATCTTAAAGCCTGGACACGTACCTTCGTTCCTGCAAATGACATGTTTAGATTCTTGATCATGGAAAGGCATTTTTCCTTTTTTCCGTGGGAAGTTGACTTGATTTAAGAACGGACTTTCTCTTCCGCCTTCTTGCATACGAAATTCGTTCGAATCCACGGCTTTAACCTCATCTCTCATCTAAATTGCTAAAGCCTACGCATTGGAAAACTCTTGGTGATGATGCAAACACTCCTTGTGCGTCTCTCTCTCTTCCTTCTGCCTTTCTCCCCGTTCCATAAAAAAGGGCAATTGTCCAACTCCCACGTTGTTGACATTTCGGGGACATTTTTTTTTTCTCCTTAAAATTTTCCGTCATAGAGAAAGTTCCTCAGAAGGTTATAGGGACGGCAAGACAAACTTTCTCTTTCAACCCTCACCATCCTTCTTTTATATGTTAGATGTTCAATTTTCATTTCGCCCCCCCCCCACACTTTCCTAATGGAAGAGGCTGCGAAAAGTGCTACTAATTTGTTGCTTCTTATATTACAAAAGTTATGAGCGTGTTTGGCATTAGGAAAAAGGGAAAAGCTAATATCTTAAATGGGATGTCCTTTATAAAAGGATTGCCTTAATTAAGCTAAATGTGCAGTTCTCAGGCCGTTCCCCTCCTCATTTATTTATACTTGGATAAAGCTTGGGTCTTTTTGCCCCTTTCCAGGCTTCCTTCCACACTGTGTGGATGTCCTGCCTGGTATAAAAGAATCAAATCGGTTTAGCTCCATGCGGCCTCAATTGAGAATTTAAATTAAAAAATTAAGAAACTGAAAAATTAAATTAAAATGGAGGAATATTCTTTTTATGATGCTGTCCACAATTTTCTCAATCGGCACTAAAAGCTATTGTACAGTGACTGATCAATGTGGAAAATGTAGAAAGAAAGTTTTTTTTTTCCAAGAATATTGCCTCAGTGTTTATTTTAATAGTCACTCAAAAGTACAACTTCCTGGTTTTCACACGTATTATCATTATTATTTTTTTAATTATTTTTTTTTCTGATTTTTTTTCCATGTATTTTTCCTAAAACTTACACATTATGACACAGCATCTGTTATACCACATTCCGTTCAACATGACAATTGTACATGCATATATGTATTATATACAGAGATATATGTTTCTTATTTTGAATAATCGTAACAACATCCCACATATATTATTATATATGTATATATAGTCTTGTATAGGTGAAATAAAAATTAAATGGGTTATGACATCATAAATTATCCTACTAAGGGTTCACCTTCTCCCGTTTTAAGTCTTGAAATGGTAATAATTACAATAATACAATTTAGAAATTTAGAATACGTTCACACAGAAAAATGTCATGCATTTCATCACACATTCACATTTAACACGTATAATATAGGATCATTGTAAATGTAATTTTTAATTAAAGTTTGTTTTTTAAATTGCTACATTTTTTACCAGAGTTCAAAAAACCACAATAATGACAGCACCATTTTTTTACTTGTACATTTTTTTGAATGAGAAAACCCAAGAAAATTACTTCGTACTGAATAATTTTGATATTAAAACAGAAAAACGGACTTTGGGGACCGGAATTATTTTTTAATGGCATAGTCTCTTGTTATTTACCAAAGAAAAACCATTGTTATTAATATGTCTGTAATTATATTAGTCATATACAGTCATAAGTCATAGTCGTCATTTTGTTTTTCTTCGTCCTTCTCCATTCCAAATTTCAAATGATACAGATCATTGGTAAGAATTAAGAATACAAATGTGCAAGCACGAAAGCAGATATGTAGATGTTTGTTAGAAAAAAATGATAACATGAAAAAATCCATAAAAAAGAGACCATTTTAAGATGACAAGAATAATAACGCATCCGAAATGTAATAATTCTTTGCTGAAGGTGAAGCAACACAGAATTAGCTCTTTCTGCATCCCCCCAAGCAGGAAAATGTCCGATGACACCTCCAGCAGGTTCCAGATTTTGAAGCATTAATTGATGTTTTTGTCAATATAGTTCAAAAAATTTTCCAGCCTCTTTTGTTTAATACCTCAACTCAACTAATGCTTCATACATCTGGAAGAATTTATTTTCCCAGTAATGCTTTCCTTCTCTATAATTCTCATATTAATATGATTACGTAAAAGATTAGATACGGCTGGTGATAATGAATATTCCCATTTCCCGTTGACTGACAGTCTCCAAATTCCGGTTTTTCCCCCTCATTTTAATTTTGCTCTCTTATTAACGCCGTCTGGAAATTTCCCTTGGGAGAACGAATCATTTCAACAAATTACCTTCAAATTCCAGCTCAAAATCTTGCTTACAGTATGAGATTTTATGCTGGGGCTCTTAGCACAAAGTCTCAACGCATCCGACATTTCTCTCTCTCTCTTTTCCTTTCTCTTTCGCTTTCCATTTTGCTTTCTCTCTTGCTTTACCTTTTACTTTCTCTTTCGCTTTCCATTTTGATTTCTCTTTTGCTTTACCTTTTACTTTCTCTTTTACTTTCCCTTTTGCTTTCTCTTTTACATTCCCTTTTGCTTTCTTTTTTGCTTTTCCTTTCACTCTCTCTCTTTTGCTTATACTTTTTCGCTTTCTCTTTTGCTTTCTTTTTCGCTTTCCCTTTTCCTTTCTATCTAATCCTTTCTATTGCCGTTTCTGCTCCGTCTATTTGTCTCCATCTTTCGATATTTTCTTTCTTTACCATTCATTCGGCTGCTTTCACTTTTTCTTTTGAATTATTTCTCCCTCCCAAAAAAGAGCAAAAAAAAAACACAGCTCACACTGCAACCTGACATCTCACTAGTGTCAAAATAACCCCCTAAAGACCAACAAAAAATTTGCATGGAGGGCAAACAACGCGCATATTATCGTTTGCATCCCTACAAACAAAGTAACAAAGGCTAAAAAATACCATTCGGGTTTATTTTTAGAAACACGAGGAACCAAAAAAAAAAACATTGTAAGCTCCCCAGAAGATAAAAATTTTGTCCTTTATCATCATTTTTGACTCTTCTAACTCCCAATGACACTCTTTTCTGTTGACGTTTCCCTGGAATTGTACATACATGCATATACTATGTGGGTATCTATAGCTTAAAGAAATCTGTAATGGTACCTGTGGTACGTCTTCCCAAGTTTTTTTTTGTTAAAAGTCTCAGTTACCTGTGAACTTTTTCGAGGTTCTTTTGACTCTCGCATGTTGTTTCCCCTCCCCTGGCATTTCCCCTGTCACGGCGAGAATGACATGGGGGACGACGAAGGAAGGGGGGAAAAACGAAGTGGAAAAAAAGTTCGGATGTGTTCAGAGTGTCATAAATCCATAAAAATGAAGACACCAGTCCTTCCTCACCCTTTCCCCCTACTCCGTGTCCTTTCCTATATATCCAAAATCCAAAGAAGGTGGATGTACAGGGCGGGAATGAGGAGGACCAGGACAAGGAGGAGAATGAGGAGGAGGAGAAAGAAAAAGAGGGGAAAAGGACCATAAAATCCGCTCCACTAACTCCTTTGTTCCAGTCTTTTCTTTTCCCTCCATTTACCTATACATGTACGGACATTATTATCTGCAAAATCGGGGAGGAACTAAAATTACCCCTTTTTTTATTCTATAAATAAACTCTTTCCCATCAGCATAAGAACAGAGAAGGGAAATGTAAGGACAACAATACAGGGAGAATGTCCGTAAGGAATTTATGTCGGGAATATGAAATATGGGATTTTTCTATCGCGCTTCATTTACACAAATTTCCCCTCTCACTCTCTCTCTCTCTCTCTCTCTCTCTCTCTTCTTTTCCTCTCAGGTCGAGGCACGTCAAAAAGTTTTTCCTTGTCCTTGTTTACCCTCAAGTCACGACATTTCTCTTTCATTATAGCTCCCTTTCTTCTTTTCTTACGTCTATTACCTTGAATATACCCTTCTTTGTGCTTTTTCGGTGTCAAAGATTCCCCACGTTTTTTAGAGGATGTACAGGGTGGAAGTCACATCTGGTCATTAAATACTATTAGGCCTCTTAAATCTGTAAATATTAGATACACAAAGACTGGCTGAAAAGTAGAATTTTATTGCGGAAATAGCCAAAAATGAAGCGTCACTCTGTCCTAATAAATATTTTAAAACGATTTGTAAAAAACTAACGATTATACAAACTGTTAAATAAAAAAATAATTTCTCAAAGAAATAGCTAATTCCTCAATTTTTCACCCAAAACGTAAGCAATCTGAGTCAGGAATTATTACAAAACGCACTGAAAATAGTCCATATAAAATTTTTACCGTAAATTCATCAAAAACATGAAATTTCCATTCTGTTGAGAGCGCAAACTACAATAATTAATATACTAAATCAAGCTCCAACAATATTGGAACCGCCTTTTAATGCGTAAACAATTTTTTTAGGCTCAGAATAGCAAAAGTAAATTGAAAGGCCAAGGAATCCCGTTTCTATTTATAATTTCTAGGCCAACAGGGAAAGGTATCAGTTATTTCGTCCACAAAAGTATTTACAGGGTTGTGCATAATAAACGAAGATATTTACAATGGCCTGGTAAACTTTTAATACTCCCTCCAATCTATTTTATTCCTCCTTCCATCCCCATCTAAAGCCAGGGGAAAACCGGAGGATGTGACAGAGGAGCTAAGAAAGGGCTAAAAATAGAGGAATTGGAAGAGGAAGGAAAAGACCCTTTCCTTGGGAATGCATGGGAATGATTATTAATAAATATAGCGATGCATATATAGACGTGATGATAACCGTAAACGTCATCATATTTCCCTTTTCAAGACTTTCCCCCCCTTTTTGGAGGCTCAACCACAGGGAAAATGGTGAAAGTCTCCCCCTTTTATTAACAAGTCCATCCGTTCCGCCACAATTGTGTCATCGCTCATTCGTGTAAAAACTTTGTCTCGCTCTTTCTCTCTCTCCCCTTGCTTTTTCCACTTTCTCCCGCTCCTATATCTCTCCCTCTCCTTCTTGCTTCCTCTGTGGTTCATCCTTACAAAAAATGATATGTATTATTATTTTTCCCCCTCCTCAAAGATGTGTAGAAGTTAGTGGGGTCGTAAATCCTTGGCCCGTCATCGATGAACAATACAGAAAATGAATGATTTTTTCCCTCTCCAACCCTCTCCTCCCCAATCTCGCTTTGCCCCTCCGCCTTCACAAAAAAAAATCCCTTCTCCACCTTTTTTTTTTTTTGCCTTTACGTCTTCTGACCCAAAACTTTCTCCTAGTGTTTTCTTAAGCAAAAAAAAGGGAGAGTGTCTTAGGGAAAGATGGAAGGAGAAAGAATAGCAAAAGTAAAGTTTTTTTTATCAGAAGGTTTATTTTTACCCTGGGCTTAAATTAGAACCAGTAGGAGACTTTCTTTTTATCATTGCTCACTCTACATACCATCATTCATGGGAGAGAAATTTCTTGGGGGGGTTCCTTCACCAACTTTCTCCTCGAATTTTCTCTTCTGACTTTCCAAATACCCACCACTACCTTGGAGAAAGGGAATTGTTTCACCCCACATTTTTCTCTTCATTGAAAGAAGCAACAGAGAGAATTACGGACGTCAGAATTGTTCAAATATTACGTACCTATATTCATATAGGTACGGGCATAATTTCTTGGGTAGAATCCGTAATATAGACTGAATAGGCACACATACAGTGGATGTGCGGAGACTTTCACATCTTCACATAATTTCAACTATAGAAAAAATTGGATTTTTTGTAGCATTTTTTCGTACGTTTCTGGAGGTGAAATCGTCTCTTTTTTCAATTTTTTGAGTGAATTAATTCAGAACGTGTTTTTGAACTTTGTCCTATTAACTTCGGCCATCTAGGGCTGACCTGGAGCACAATTATGAGCTTCCAGATTTTTCTGATTTCTTCCGAGGAGCGTCCTGATCTTTTCAAAATTTTACTGCTTTCTCCAAGATTCTTCAATACTTCAATTTTAACTCAACTCTTTGGCTTTCTCCGGGATTTTCCTACTTTTCCCTGCAATTTGTTTTTTCTTCGAAATTTCTTTCCTGCATTCCAAAGCATTCTTTATCCACTTAAAACTGAGCCAATAATCTGCCCAATAATTACAAATAATTACTCTCACATTCTGATTTTGTATCAACGCATTTTTTGTATCAACGCATTTTGAAATGTTTTGGACTTCTTTAACGTGTCGGATATCCGGCACACTTTCATTCTTATAAAACTGTTGTATTGTATCTAAATGCTGCCCTTCCGAATTTCTCTCTTGCGCATTTTGACTTGATCAAACAAAGCTCAAGTCTTTTCTTCCGATGGCCAATCAATCTGTCCGTTGCTTTCGTTTCTAAATCCCCGCTTTCTCCCTCCTTTTGTAGCCTTCAAAAATAATAGTCAGGACTTGCCCACTTTTCCCACAAATGCGTCCATAAAACACGGATTTTGGGTCCATAATTCCAGCCTGACACATGTATAGATCTTACACGACATCCACTTGCCTTTGTATCCCATAAAAAAAAACCTTCCCTCTGATGCAACACACATCCCGTCCAAAAATAAAAGGAAATAATGGGATATTGAGAGAAAGTAATTCCTTCCTTTCCTTTCTTCGTCTTCTTCTTCCTCCTTTGGGGAATGAATTCGACAATAGTGCCATATTGGATCACTTTAGTAGTTATACATTTTTTTTTTGTCCGTGGATATTTTTCTTTTCACACCCTGTTCTTTCAGTAAGCCAAGCAAACACGTCCGTTACCCCCCAAAAATAGGGAGTTTCTGATGTGTCCAAAGCAATAATAAAAAAAACTATATATATTCCCCCACAAACGTACGTCTGTTATTATGTATGTCCCGATTTTTTTCCAGGGTTTTGCGTCATCGCCATTTTTTTTTGGTCGGCGTCTGTTATTGTGTCGGTGGCTGTGATTTCCTCTATTCTCACCTAAGCCGTCCCCAAATAATAAGGCTTTTCCCACCGATTTAAGTAATGGTAATAGTAATAAAGGGGAAAAGAACTTTCCTGAGATATTGGCAATAATAATAACACTAGTCCTTAAAACATGGAAGTATATACCCCCCACAAAAAAATGGGACTATACAACCATAATTTTTTTCGCCTTAGGAAACTTGACGGGTTTTTATAGATGGGGAAAATCCAAAATAAAACCTGTCGACTCCATTAGTTTTTCGCACCTTTTTTTATTTTTTTATTCCGGTGGGTAAAACTGAGAAAGACTTTTAAAAGGAAAAAGTATAAGCCACGTGTTTCCAACTCTATATTTTATGGCAAGAGTCATAAATAATATAATGTTTTTCCCTGAATTTTTTTTTCTTTACACAAGTCCCATTGATTTACTGTCATTTTTGCCACTGTGTCCACTTGGCCATTAGTAGTATAAGTATTTCCCGGGGTTTTTCATCCTACTATATTTATATTGAAAAGGGAAAGCGCGTGTTTGAGTGAAAGTCAACTGCTTCGAGGAAAGAATTATCTCCGGTTGCGGGACATTTCTCTCTTTTGATGTTGGATTACAGTCGGACCTCTCTATAACGGGCTTTATTATAACACGGTTTTCTCTCTATACCGGTGGCTGAAAATGCTTCCCTCAAAAACTTTCTATAATTGTTAACATAGAAATGTCTGTTCTCGATAACGGTTTTTCGTTATAACGGGGAAACTATGCTGATTTAAGGGGAACCGTTATAGAGAGGTTCGACTGTACAGAAAATGTGCTGGGATTACTGAATTTTTTTTAAACATTGTTAAATGGAATTGCGGATTACATGCCTAAAAAATTGGGATTACAAATTCGCCTCTAAAAAATAGGAATACTGATTTGGATTACATATTTTAAAAAATTTGGGATTACAGATTACACTTATCGAAATGCAAAATTTTAGATAAAAATTTTAGGGAAAATTTGCAGAAAGTTAGAATAATGAATAGGAAATTGTCAATTGTCAAGTCCGTCACGTGTATCCGTAAAAAGGTAAATAAGTTAAATAGCATTTAACGTATTGAAATCAAAATTTATAAATAACAGCAAATCGGAATTAATACGGTTTTTTTAAATCTAAATATGTACTCCAGAAATCCTTGAAAATGACTCCAAAGCAGATTACAATACGTATTTAAGGATGTAGGGCCAAGAGACACACACAGGGCGAAGTTCAACCTTCACTTTTATTCATCTTTGCATAGCATTGCGAATATCCATTTATACTCGCAAAATATTGCTGAATAAAATTTAAAAAAATTAAACATTCGTTTAATAATTTTGAAAACTCTTTATCCGACTATGCTTGTGAAATTTGTTTCAATAAACGCTTGAAAGCGTTTCCTCAAGATTAGGTTTAAAATAGCTTCGCCAAATGTAATTGCAGAAAATGTTTGTCAACTAAATTTTGCAAACATTTGTCGTCAGTATTGTTGCTGCATTTTTACGAACAAATTGTGCAAATATTTTCGTATAAAACATTCTGCCAATATATTTAACTGCGCTTTCCCGACATTTTGAATGATATAGGTGCAAAATGTGCCGCAAAACAATTTTGCATAAACTTTCTGGCAAAAATTGCCAATAATGAAAAGGATAAATACAATACATACACGTTTTTAAAGGTCATTTCACAGTTTTTCGAGGTCAAAGCCATTATAAAAGCTGACCCAGAAGTGCCAGAACAGATTTGAATGCGCTAAAGCGAAGGAAATATTCATTTTCCCCGTCTGTTTGAAGCAACTTTAAAATTGAACTCATTCCAATTTGACTATTTATTCCTCAAACACACATATGCAATCTGCAATATGTATTTTGTATTTATATTTTAGTAAAATTAAAATTCTAGCACCATTTCAAATTCCGGAATACGCTTGATAATGTACAGTATTACCATTATATGCGCAAATATGAAAGTAAAATGTTATAAATTATGTAAAATCAGTCATATATGTATATTATAATTATAGGAAAAAACGTTTTGAAAATTTAAAGACGAAAAAATCCGTTTTACAGTTCTGAAATCTTGGACTTATGCCATTCTGTGTGTTACTTTGTTTGTGGTTTTTACTCAGCCGTTTGTTAAACTTTATAATTCGCGGTCCGTTTTTCCGTTTTTTTAACTGGGTTTTTGGGGCAGGAAAAAGATTTGAAAATTCAACAGGATATATTTTGTTTTATTTTGTTTTTTTTTTACAATTCGTATTTTAAACATCAAACTTCAAACACAAGAAAGGTTAATATTTTTTTAATTTATTTTCTGCTTCTCTAATATATGTATTTTTTATATTTTTTCAATATTTTTCTTCAAAGTCTTCACATTTGTCGCTCGTCTAACTTGTAACGTTCACATTTACGTTGGAAGGGATTTTCTTTTTCACACAGGTAAGATATTTTTTTCATGTTTTTTATACTTTCACAAATTATGATTTTATTCGATTTTAGTCGTTCGGTACAACATTTTACTTTTTTTCATTCAATCGTACTTTATCCAAAAAACGATTTGTGACAGTTTTTTTTCCTTTTGCAAGATTTTTTTTTCTCTCTAACTAATTGAAACAAATAATTTTGTCCTGTACTTTTTAATTGTTAGTTGTAATTGCCTAAATCTAAATCCGGTATTATAGTTAATCATACTATTTTGTCTTGAGGTTTAATATTTTTTTCTGGATTCAATTGCACCAATGATTCCGTTTTAGTTTTAATTTTAACTGTTCATTTTCTCAATGTTACAGATGCGATCATTAAAAGGAGTGAAAAGCGAAACCAAGGTTTTCATTGGGTTTCTACTGTTTTCCACTGGATTACGAGTACGACGTGGTTTTCCTGGTTTTCTGGTAAAATCTCGCGATTTTGACCTCTATGACCTGATTTTCCTTGGATTTTAAGTTATTTTTTCATTTATTTTCAGATCATCCTAGAACATCCTAGATTTTCAAGATTTCATTGTGATTGTGACCGATTTGCAGCATTCCTCACAGGGTTAGTGCTTTATTCGAAGCCACAAATGATTGATTTCAAAACTATGTTATTTTGATTGTGTTTGAGGTTAGCAGGATTCGCTATACCGAAGTTGTTTTACCGAAATAACTTGTTTTTGTACGAAAGGTGCAGTTTTTATTTGTTTTTTTAGTGAACATGTTTATTGAATGATTCGTCGTAACATTTTTTTTTGAAATCTTGTCTCTCAGAACCCGGTCAGAGGTCAACACTCAACTATGATGGTACTGTGGGTTCTACATCTACCTGCTGTATGCCGTCTGAATAGTGATAGGGTGAAAAGTATAGATGGTTTGTATGTATGTGTATACTGTTAATATTCAAATGCACGATCTATACAATATATGTATATGTATACTGTATACCGACCATAATGTAAAAGTGCAGATTTTTAAATGATTTCTTGTGTTGCAACAGTTTGTTTGTGTTTTTTTTAATATTTTCTTTTCTCTTCTTTATCATTGCCTTTAATGGAACAGATACAATGGAAGGAGATTCAGGTCAGAGGTCACGGGGTGTATTGAAAAGATTTTTTCCCCTACAATTACAACTGCATATATGTAAGCGTTTTCAAATTTTTTAGTTTATTTGGTTGTATAGACGTGCTCACCTCTATAATGTATTGTGTTGGAATCAATCAAAAACTGCTGGTTTACAAATATTGCTACATATAGTACATATATTACTTCGGTGACACGTTGACTTTAATAATAACTCTAGTAATTCTAGGGTAGATTTATCCGCAAATCATAAAGTAAATTACGTAATTTCTTGGTATATAGGATCAGAAACATACCCTTAAACTTTAAACTCACGATTTATTACATAACAACAGACACTCATATTTGTATTTGGTGTGGATTACATTTTTTTGTATACTTAAATATTGGTGCAAGATTTTTTTTTTGTGCTTCTTTTTAGTTCTAAAAAAATCAAGTACGTGCAATATAAATATTATACACAGTGCCGTCCCCTATTTATATTTATAAACGTTTATTTCTTAAGATGATCCTTAAATAAATACATCATTTGTATTTTAATCTTTGGCTATATCTGTTAGTCATACGTCATACTTAAAAGTTATAATACAAGGTTCCCTATTTAAGTAACTATTGTTGTAACGATGGGCTCCAGTTAATCATAAACAATCTAAATTCTATAATCCTGAATCTTTTTTTGTTAGGAATCATTAAACATCTATTATATGAAGAATCGGGGATGGTTTGGGATTTAGGATGCTTTGGGATGGGAATTGGGACCTGGTGGGGGTAGATTAAGAAAGTATTTATATTACCTATACCTATTACTATATTTTCATGTATATATACATATATCACTCTTACAAATAACAACAATTGAATTTTAAGTACACGTAAATTATAAATATTCATAAAATTGTGTGGTTTTTCATCAAGTCATTTGACGCTCCCTCAAAGAACGTCGTTCCTTATGATATGTCTTGTTTTTTATAAGGATTTTTATTTCCTTCTGTATTATTTTTTTTCCTCTCAAGAGATTATTTGCGTCATTTTTATTTATTATATAGTAATTGTTTTCAGAATTTCAGATTTGTTTTAGATCCATCACCATCCTCTGTTTATATCGTGTCCTCCTGTATAATATTTTGTTTTGAAGGTCATCATCATCAGCATCGTTAGTTAGTTCTGCAGTATCAATCATTTCATTCCTACAAGATCTTTAACTATAGATTAAAATCACTAAATAATCTATATGGATTTACTGGTATATAGATATAGTGTTAACTTTAACGTTAACTGTATTTACACGAGCAAAGATCTATAAAGTACGAAAGATGTCAATAATCACCATTATTTAATGTTGGAGAGGCCAAAGCTTCGGAGGGAGGCTATATTTTAGACATTAATTTGTGGACTAAAAATTCTAAATGACTATGCATTTCTAATTACTAACGACCTACAGCCACCTAACGTCATGTGGGCCACTACATGGGAGTATATCTACCGGGGGACTAATAATCACATCGTACTACGACTTCTTAATCGTTAAAAATTAATTATACAAATACCTGGTGGATATTTAGCTTCTTTGACAAACTGGTATCACACGTAGGGTCCTTTTTTAACAATATACAGGGGGAAAGTCCTCACACACTTAAGCCTTCTTTTTAATATTTACAGATTTTATCCTATTGTGTGATATTTATGCTATTATTAATAAAACATCGATATTCTCTGATACTGTTCACTTCATCATCCTTATTACACGGGGCCTGTAACTAACCACTTTTGTTTCGTTTTATGTAGCTATATACGAGGGTTCACCTGCTGGATTCTACTTCTACATCCCCGGAGATGACCACTAATGATAAAATGTCGCGATGACTTCACAAAGGGTAATTTATTATAATAAAAAATAGCATTGATTGTTACACTTTTTCCATGTTACATGTGTTCTTAGGCAAACATGACGTACGCTTTACTTAAAAATGTAACCTGCCTTACACTACAGGTTTATCTCCTGGGATCTAGGAGCATTTCGAGTCTTCCCGTTTAAACTATGTACCTACATATGTATATACCTTCCGAAAATGAGAGTAGTCACATTCACGGAGCTAACCGAATCTAAACTAAGTTAATGGTGTATCTGTGTATATTTTTCCCGGTAGATTTATAGTCTAAAACCTTTTTTAGCTTAAAGAGAGCTACTTGTTTATAGATATCTATTTCTCAGATCTTTTGACTATGACGCAGTATATTCATAAACTTAGTAATCCTTTTGACTTGGCCTGATAGCTACTGATGATTCCCGAAATGATATATTTAGGTATATTAGGCTCCTTATCATATGAGTTGTACCTATTTGTTACTTTATATTTATGTGTTAAATGTATATTTGTATTTCCAGATAAAGACTAAACCAAACCTTGAAAAAAAAATGAATAGGAAATAAATATTTTAAAAAAAGGTAGAGATCACAGGGTCTGCAAACTACTTATGTTCATTAGGAAAAAATTACGTTTCGACAAACAATTATTCTCACAATTTGCTTGCTTTCTTTACAAGGAAAAGTCTACTGAGAAAAAATGTTTTTCCCTTTTTGTATACAAATTAGTATAGTAAGTAACAAGATTTTTTGGTTTGTTTTCTTTCTTCCTTCATTTTCAAATGTAATAATAATAATTAATAATAATACATAGGCCTTTGAAAGTCAGTCAAGAAGTTTCTGTTTTCTCTGGTTGCATGATTTTGTTGCTGTGTTATATGCACTTAACGAGCATACTAAATATTGAAATATTCTTTATGTAAGTATAGATCCATGTTATGAAAAAGAATCTGAAAAAAAAAACGAAAAAAAAGAATAAAGTGCGGTGAAATGTGATGCTGAAGGAGCATAGGTTAAGGGGATGATGATTGCTTGTTATGAGCGATTTCATAGTAAGCAAATTCGTTTTCTGAGTGTCTGGAGTGCAATTTTCTGGAATATATTCATTTACGTGAAAGACGACACTGTAATAAAATGCTGGAAACAGGCAGCATACACCTGTTTTATTATTTTTTATTGCATTTTAGGACCATCTGGCTTTCTTTGATACTACTACAGTGTCCAGTGTGCACCTACGCACCTCTAAAAGTCAGACTTTTTTTGGCCTGGTAGTTTTTGTGCAGAAGTTCTGTGGTATACAAAAAAAACAATGTGCTTTTGAGGGATTATCCCTGTTTTTTTGTGCAATTTTTCCCCGTGTATAAGAATATGGCTTATTTGTATGTTTTTAAAATAGTTATTATTTATAATTACTTTTATAAATGTTTTATATAACATTAAAATCTCAAAAGAAGCCTATTTTTCTTGGTTTGGCAGGAGTGAGTGTACCTATAATTTTGGGTGTGCCATTCTTCAAGCAACGTTTTGGTGTCAAAGCAAAAATAATTTTGTATTCGTTAGTGCAAACTGACGCAAACTGACCTGTTAGCAATTCCTGCCCTTGTTTTCCCTTAATTTTATGCCACGTCTTTTCTCGTCCAGCCAAAGCTATAATCCTGTGTATCTTTGTTTTTCAGGCTTTTTTGGTATTTTTTTTACTTCCCAGTTACTAGTTCGGACAGTGGACTGGACCTTTTCTTTACAAACGGGCAACCTGAGCAACGAGGATGTAAGAGTTTTTACAAGCGTTTATTATTGTTATTTTACGTCTCGTGTGTACTGTTGCACTGTACACTTCTTTGGAATTATTGGCAGCCCTTTTTTTCCTCCCTGTATGACTACGTAAACGTGTGTTTATACTTCTTGGTTAAGTTAATATGCGGCCAGGAAAGGAGGAAAGCGTGAAAAGGCAATAAAAAAGTCTCTTGAGAGGGATGGAATTTCACATTGTATGTATGTATGTAAGTGCAACATTTCGCTTTTTTGTGTTCAGAAAATAATTTTTTTCCCTTGTATATTGAGAGTCAAGCGTCAGAAAGGAAGGTAAAAGCTCTCCATTTACGTAAACAGTGTTTATTGGTGTATGTGATCTCCGTGAAAAACCTGCTCGGGGAGGAACCGTAGCATTTCACGGATAATATAAAAAAAGGAAGCAGGCATTATCAAGTGGCTTTTCCCGGGAAAACTACCGCCATTATGACGGCTCTCACACGTTCGTTGTGGGGGAAGTCTCTTGAGGAAAAGACTTTTGTATACTTACAAGTCGGTTTGAAAGGAAATGTTCTTTGGTCGTACCCTGGTGTCCTATATCTAATGTAGGGTAAAAATCCCCACAAGGGGTTGTTGTGTTCACTGAAGAGGTACCTACTAATACATTGTTCTCTTTTATTCTTTCCAGAAGGACTCCTATGTGAATGGCTGTAAATGCCTCCAGCTTTTTTCCTCGTCGTTGACCAAAGTTCTAAGGGGATTATTATTGAGAAAGCCTTGAGAAATATCCTGGATGGCAGCTACCTTGTTCTCAATGAGGGTAATTAGAAGAATTGGATGACCTGAACATATCTTTTGTGCAGAAAAGTGCTCTTTATTTTAATTAACTCTCTTAAATCCTACGGATTCTGGCGTTATTCATTACGGTGATCACATCTGGCAATGAAATATCATTTATTCCGTAACCTTCTTCTCCACAACTAGAAAAGTTTACTTGTTAAACTTATTTTCTTCCTGTATAACTGCACGGTTTCCATTTTTAACCTCTCTTTCTGGTTAATGCGCCCATATTGTCTGACCATTTTCACTCTCGAACTTTCTCCAATTTCCTATGTCATTTCCCAAGTATTTTGCTGACCCCCTTTGCCCGTTAAGTAAATTTTGTTTCTTTAGCCTGAGTGATTCCTTACTACACACTCTTATTAAATTCTCAGCCATAGAGAAATGTCAGGCCTGTCAGGGCGTTCAAGGAATTTTCCCATTGAATTTCACCCCACAACTCATGGTGATTGTCCTTTTCCTCCCTCAAATATTTCTTCGATTTTGAAATTGCGCATTTTCACCCAGCTATAAATTATCCTCATTATTTTGATGCCTTCTCGAATTATGCCTGTTTCTTTTTCCTTGTGTTTTGATTTGGGGGTGGAATTATCAAGGTCTTTTTTCATGCAAAAGCATAGTGCTTTTTGAAATCGTCGGTGCTTGCAAATACATGGGAGTTAGCAATTATTGTGTAGCTTGTGCCAAAAATGTATGATTATTAATTATAAATGTGCTTTTTTATTATACATAATTTAAGCGTATATGTAGAAATAATAATAATTAATTCCGGCCCAGTGCTTTTTCTCTCAGTGGGACAAGTTCCTGCGACGTGCCTGGGTATTGCATGTCCCTAAGAGTCTACACATACTTTCTCCAGTCTACATGCGTGCCTCTGTATGTATTTGTGAGTCCTTGGAGAAATCAAGGGAGGCATGGTGTAATTATTATAATTAACTCTCGGAAGGATCAGGAGAAAACAAGAAATGGATGAAGAAACCAAAAGGGAAATGAATTTTTTTCGAGTATCTACGAAAAAAATAATCTGACTCAACCGTCAAAATAATGACGTGTGAAATTGGTTGGGAATTTATACAAAAAGGGGAAAATCCTTGATGCTTTCTCATATTTTGTCTCTTTTTCTGTGTTATTATTTTTACTACATACACGTACACGTGCGTATGTACGCAGGGCTAATCAGTGATAAAAGTCAGTCTGTTTGTTCTTTTGATTGATGAGAAAGATTAGAGAGAAAGATTATAAATGTGTACTTATGTTTGTATAAATACAATAAATTTTAATACATACGTACAAATACAATATATGTACATATATATAATCTGTTTGATTTAAATATTTCTCTTCCTTGGCCGGTGGTGTTTTATCTACTGTAATGTAACAAGTGTGTGATTATTTACATGTGCACATGAACGTATTATGCAAAGGTATGCATTTCTCCCTAATAAATACAAACAAACGATGGGTAAATGTGCAGAAAAATCATTAGACAAGAAATGGTAATGGGGAGTATTTGTAAGGTCTTACTTATTTCACTGTAATTTTTGTATTTCAATGGAATGTTTGGTCTACCATTTACATGTAGTTAACATTCAGTACAGGGCGATTCAGAGTGTAGAATGAGATGCTGGACATTTTTTTTCAAATCTTTCCAACATGTATGAACCCATCCCGTATCTACTTATTCAGTCAGCACAAGGAGACAAATTGTACCAACTCGTTATCAAAATAAAAACTATAGATACGTATGTGTATAACACGGAACTAATTGAACATTCTGGGAAGGGGGGCGAACATGTAAGTAAATTTGGAAGTGTAATATGTGTACTTAATTGTCCCAGAAGAAATCTGTATAAAAATATATGTAAAAATTGTAAATTAGAAAATAGTTTCCCTTCTCGTAAACAAGCCCCTATTAGTTTTGATTCGTGGTGCTAGGTGCCAAAAATAATTTTTGCTTGGGGGCGGGAAATGACCATGAGAGTTAAGCCTTATAATAGTGTATGACATCTAATTATAATTGTATTTTCTATTTTTAGAATGGAGACGGGAAATTATATCATGACGTATGTAATGAACTCAAGAAAGAAAAGGTGTGGAAACAGGAAGCGAAAACACATTTATCACTGGCTATTTTTATCGTAAATGATGATTTTTCTTAGGAATATGTTTTCCCCCTTTTTTTGTAACTTATTATACCTGATTATTCCTTTATAAATATACTTATTATAAATAATGTCCATTATATATTAATATTTAATATAAATCCTTAAACTAATTTTTTTAGCCCAATATAAAGCCTATATGTAATATCTCTCTAGAAGGAGCTCTCTTTCTCTCACATCTCTTTCCATTCCACCTCTTACTTTGTAACTGTCGGGAGATGAATAATTTTTTTCTGAAACACTATTTTCTATGGGATACAAAAAGAGCACCTGGCGATAAAATCGCGGGTGAAAGGGGAAGATGGGGCCTTATACCGTATCTGTGTATTTTACTATCCTCTGTAACGACGAAAACAGACTGAGATTTTCACTTTTGGAGTATTTCTTTTGGGGAGAACAAAATATGCACAAAGGACTTGTACTTATTCCTACATATAGTAAATATATATACACGTATTACTATAATTATTTATTACTATCATGATTATTACGCATTTTCTTTGTATGGTAAATGGGAGCTCTTTCCGTGTGTGATAGAAGTACTCCATTTATATATACGTGGGGTTTTTTATCCGCTCTCGAATCTTCTTTTTTATGCACACTTTTTTTTAATTCTTCAGCCGCCATTTCAACGTTTACCTCTAGCCCACCGGAGTAATGCGTCTGCCAGGACATCCAGATGTGCTTTGGTCTGTAATTACACAAAAGACACAACATCCAATTAGAATTAGCAGGTACGAATTTTATCGAGAATTTTTTTGATATAGTCAGATTATCCGTTTAATCCGCGCTTATACGTAAATGTTTTGTAGGTAAAACTGCAAACCAGACAAGGAAACGAAAAGGCTACTGAATGAATTTGCGGAGAAAGGGAAAATATACGTTTGCACGAAAGGAAAAAAAGAATCGATTTGTCGCTCACCCAACAAAACTATGCTTTCACCTACTCTTTTCGCTTTCCCTCGGAAGCACGTGATAAAAAGGGGTAATTTCTACCCCTTACCCCTTCCTTCCGTTCTATACATCCCCCCCCCATGTTTCTCCCTTTCACACGTTTCAGTAGAAGATACAGGGGGGGGGGAATTACACCTATAAAAAAATCCACATACCAACTTCATGCGCGACTCCAAGTGTAGCAAAAAATGTGAAAGGAGGTGAGGAACGGAAGTGGGAATTTTTGGAGATTGTCGTCATGAATGTCGTCAACCGTTTTTTTGTCTGCCGGTACTACCATATACACAGCCATGTATGTATGTGTATGTATAGAGACTATATAGTTTCTCGGATTTCCACTTCTCACCCCTTTGAAAGCGAACTATGGATGTGTCGGGGGAGAAAGAATTAATACGTTATGAATGGTATCCACATCGGTAAATGTCTACTATCAATTTACTCGTGGTTTTTCCCCTTTTTTTTTTCGTGTTGTACCTTGTCAAATACTTTGTCATGGGTCCGTGCTTATGCAGACTATGCACACAAATCGGGTTAAGTTCAACAATCCTATTTCAATGGAGAGCCGAATGCCTACAGCAAATGCGATCAGCGTTACATGGTGAATGCTAACAGGTTTTTCTTTTTACGTCCAATGACCTTTGGTCACAATGAAATGTATTGGAGTAAGCTTAAGTAGGAGTAGTCTGCAGCAGTAGGCTGCAAGAGAGTTTTCGTGAAAAATACCCAACAAAAAACAAATCTGAACTGAACTCGCTCTGTGTCTATGCTATTCTTATTCCATTGTAGCAAAATGTTGTATTGCAGTTGTACAAAATGCTTTCTCTTCATACTAGGACAAAAAAAAGGAGTGGATGGAGAAGTCACGAAAGGCTCATTCTTTTCAATATCATCTTGGTTGCAGCCCTCCAGCAACGGGAGAAATAATACAGCCCTAAAAAGGGACAAAGGCGAAGGAAGGACTCGGTCCAATCCAGGGTTCATGACCGGGCTCACGCGAACTTATGGGGCTTACAAATTCTTCTCTCCGTTTTGTTAACATGACTCCTTTCCTTTGGATTATGTCCCCTCTGACACATTATTGATATCGATGCCAGTGTCCCTCAAGTGTTGGCCTTTCTGTAAATGTCAATGCTATTATTACACCGATTAAGGTAACAGGTATAGTGTATACAGAGATTGGTGGATGGGTGGGCTGATCCGGCCAGTGTCTCAGGTCGTTGTCTGAGGACGCTCAATGTACATAATGTTATCACTGTAAAAACGTGTGTAAAGTAATTAGTTCTGTGTTTGTGTTTAGGTCCATCCACAAATCAAGCCGCCGGCTAATCGCCTTCCAGGATTTTGTAGCGACCCTGTTGATGTAATTACAGACGATTTGGTAGAAAATTTTTACCACATGAAACCGTTTGTACGTCACTATTTCTGTCCATTAATGTTATTGCGAATCGAACAAGAAAAGCTGGATTTACTAGAAACGTGGGATTTCTGGTTTCAGATCCACATCTGCAGCGTCATCCCAGGCCCCTTTGGAGGTGGGGCCTCTATGGTATTCCAACCACCCGCTTCCCTCATCTCGTCCCCCTCCGAATGACTGTATTGAGCCACCAGAAGTGAGGGAGATGACTTTTGGGAAGCCATAAAAATGTCAGAGTGTGTTGAAATAAAGCGTTGTGCTAGGAAATTACTGGGCGGAAAACATCTTTTTTTCCTATATCTTCATATATGTACTTTTTCCTATATCTATTTTCCCCTTTTTTGCTAGATCTACTTCGTCCACGTATCTATGTAATGTGTCTGTATGTACATATAGCTTTCGATACTTTCTTTTCTTCCCTATCACCAGGTAGGATCTCATCCGTCGGGGTCCTGCACGAGGCACGAATTTGGGTGTGTGTGCGTAATTCCTTGTATATATCCCTCAAGATTATTAATGGTGATTGCAATACACGCTAATAGCATTAAATACCTGACAAAACAGACGGAAAGAGCCACAGAGAGGAGCTAAATGGTCCGTTCAAAAGAGGATCCGCTCACGACAGTGTACATACAAGCGGTGTCATTTCCAATTTCCACGAGCTCCATAGAACCCAATGAAAGTCGGGGAGGAAGGTGGAGTTACAATTGAAGGTGAGGTAATCTATCTAATTTGCACTTGATTCCTTTCTTTTCATTCCTCTCTTCCGTCCCTTTTCTTCCCCTTTAATTGACTCTTTGGAGAAATTACATGGGCAACATTGAGTTTGTCTAGATATATACATACAAATTCATAGCTATATACAAATGTAAAGAGACTGGAGAGGTGGGCCGAGCACGTGTTGAATATATCTAATTGAGAACGTGTGTGTGGGTGAAGGAGCAGCTCGTCCTCAGCCGTGTAATGGGGGACAAATGGTTTGCACAAGGGAGGACGTGTGCGTATGTGGTTTGCACCAGATTAGTTAATTAATTAATTCCAGCTCTCTACACCGCTTTCCGGCCGTCCTGTCGAGCTGGGAAGATTTTCTTTTTCTTTCTCCCGAGTCTATATCATGGACTTTCTCTTTTCCTGGATTTCCACTGTGTTATAACTCCAACCCTTAACTTTATATTTTCCTTGATGTCTTATTGTTAGCTCCGTTTTTCCTGTTAGTAATTCTTTCGAGTATTTTACGGCATGTTTTCCTTTTTCTTTGTATTTTACACGTTCCCTTGCATTTTCTATTAATTTCCCTCATCTTCATTCATACTTTCTCCCTTTTCCACTTTGGTTTTTCCCTTTTTGTCTTGCTTTCTTTAATTTTCTGGCTTTATTTTCTTTTCTTTTTTGCTTTCTCTCACTTTCACGTTTCGGGTTCTTTGTTGATTTATGCTCTCTATTTCTTTCTAGCTTTTTCTCTCTCTCAATTTCTATTTAACTTTCTGTCACCTTCTCCATTTCGTTCTAGCTTACATTCATTCTTTCGCTTCCTTTGTTGCTTTATTTTGTCGTTTTCTTTCTTGTATTCTTTCGATTTCTGTCGTTTTCTATCCAGCTTTTTCTCCTTCTCTCGCTTTCTTTCTTGATTTATTTGGTCGTTTTCTTGATTTCTCTCGCTTTCGTTCTTGTTTTATTTTGTCGTTTTCTTCGTTTCTCTCGCTTTCTTTCTCGTATTCTCTCGATTTCTGTCGTTTTCTTTCTTGCTTCTGCTCGCTTTGCTTCCCTTAATTTATTCTCATGATTTCTACCTTTCTTTCCCTCGCTTTTTGCCACTTCCTTTCTTGCTTTCCCTAACATTTCCTATTGCTTTCACGTTTAGTTTCTCCTATTTTCACGCTATTGGGTTGTTTATATAACGTTTACGCTAGTTTTACCTCGCCTTGACATGATCCCACTTTCTCTCTTTCTTCCTGTCACATTTTCTCTTGTTTTCCCTATTGTTTTCTGCATCTTTTACACTATCTCTTGAATACTTCCTCGTTCCTAGCAATCATTCCTGCTATCTCTATCTTATCCTACGCCCTCACCCCATGCTTTGTCCAATTTATCCGCCCCGGTAGTTTTCAGTCCGTGAGGATGATGGAGCTCTATATATGGAAGATGGTAGCGTAATTCGCTAATTACCCCGACAGATTCTGTACCAAAGTGAGGGGCCATTGTGCCGTGGTGGTAACTATTGTAATGGAATAGTGGATTGGATTCTCAGGTTGAAATGTATCCAATATCTGTAAATGTATATGTTCATGTAAACGTGCTCAAAACTCCTATATAGAAGACACATGTTTGGATGTGTTATAAGTTATAGAATTGCTTTATGCACATAATTTATACTTTTGCCCACAGGTTTGATGAACGAAGGTGAATGCCAAGGTAATCTCAATATGGCACGGGGAATGCCCCCATACAGATGTATAATCATAATCGGAATCAAAGGAATAGAAAATGTTGAGAGCTTTGGAATGCAAAAGATGCGCGCAAGTAAGATGCAAAAACGTAAAGTTTAATTTTAAACTTGATCAAATCTGGTCGCACGTTCGGGAATTGCGGATTAATTTGACTATGTAAAATGTTTTTTTGTACAAAAGGGGAAACAAAAATCTTGGAGAAATTTTTAAAAAATCACTCACTGTTTTGTAGAACATGCAAGCATGTCGATCCTCATCCTCGCCGTCCGGACAGTCAAGGAAGCCGTCACAGAGGACGTGGTCGTCTATGCACCGGTAGCGCCCTTGTCGGTCGGGCGTTGGACACGCGAATCTCTCCATGCCATCATCAGCGGGTGGACACTCTGGAGAATTCATGGGAAAAGCAAGGATTTCATTATTTTATTCATCAAACATTTTCATTCCGAATTCTTTTAATGTTTCATAGCAAAAAACGCCTTTCCTGTGCAAAATATGCTGGAGTATATACTGATATAATTTTTTTTTTACATTATTTGGATGTGCATGCAAAACAGGACCAAGTGCTATGCTTGAGATGAAAAGAATATGAATGACCATGGGAAATATGGACTACTTTTTTAATGGATGAAGTACACTAATGCCAATTTTATTCCGCCCCCACAACCGCAACTGTCCAATACCAACGCGAAAATTCGTTCCATGCCAAAGAAAAAATCTCCGTGTTAGATGAAATTTGCAACGTAAATTCGGGTGTTCCATGTAATGCAGTGGGAATCCTTTTTATATTCTAGTGTTACAACCCATAAGCTCATTTACTTCTGAGGACATGAGTAAGGCAAGATTTAACCTCCCGAAAATCTCTCCTCTCTACATGTTCCCGGTGTTTTCATTTCTCCCAAATTTGTCATGTCAACGACCCCAATTTTTCACTGGTAATGTGCCAGACTTATCTTATACGGGGAGTCTACATGGAAAACGTGAGAGCGGAGGGGAAATGGGGAGGATGATGATGTAGAAAAAGACGAGTCACCTTGAAATTACATCGCCTCTTTCGCTTGCATGGCTGAGTTATTATATTTTTTTGCTTATAATTCGTCCTACTTTCCATTTTCATCCAGTATTTCCAGCACTTTTCTCAATTGGGAGACTCTTTTTTTCTGTCTGTCACCAGCCCTCTTTTTATCTTACTATCAAATTCTGAGGCTCTTCTTTTTCCCAGCCTCTCTTTCGCTGTCTCTTTTGGCATTCCCTCCTTTTTCTCTCTTCCCTCGTGCTTTCCCTCTGTCTTTCTCTCCCCGTTTCTTTTCTTTATTTGTTCTTGCTCCCTCTATTTCTTATTTCTTTTTGGTTTCTCACGTTGGAGTTTCTCGGTTCTGTTCTCACTCTTCGTCCTTTTTCTCTTTCTCTTGTCTTTGCTCTTGTCCCTCATTTTTTTCCCTTGATTGTCTCTGTGTCCCTTTTTGCGCCTATTCATACCTATGATAATCTTTAGGGGGATGGTGAGGTCCCATTCTGCTTTATTTATTTCTCATTTCCCCTTTCCCTGCCCCTCGCCGAGTGCACTGTATATAGCCCCATTACGTAGATTACGCCGACTACATCCTTCCCCTTAAGTATACAGAATCCCGCCCGTTCCATTTGCTCGTCCTAATCCCCCCTAATTTTTCAAAGTGCCTCCTTCCCACCACCATCGTTTTCCTCAGCTCTCCTTCCCATTTCGCCCTATATGCCATGGCAGAGACATGGAAGGTAGAATCCCACATATACAAAAATAGACAAAATCCCAATTTCCCTCCACTCCCCCCGATTTGGGATCACTCGCGGAGGGAGCGGGCTGTTTTGGTGTCTCCCGGGAGTATTGGTTTTGTTGTTGTTATCATCATTGTGATTCCGTAACCTTTCGCTAAAACCCCCCATTCTATATGGCTTGACACTTTGAACTTTTCTTGAGGCTTGCGGAGAGAGAACGGAATTGAATGACTTTCACAGTAATTCACTCAGCAAATTGCCCCAAAGGAAAGTCTTCCCCCGCACGGGGCGAAAAAAAGCTTGTTACGACGCGGGGGTTCATCCTAGATTCTCTCTCTCTCGTCTGTCTCTCTCATCTGTCTCTCTCGTCTGTCTCTCTCATCTGTCTCTCTCGTCTGTCTCTCTCGTCTGTCTCTCTCGTCTGTCTCTCGCGTCTGTCTCTCTCGTCTGTCTCTCGCGTCTCTCTCTTACTCTCTCGCTGTCGCTTTCTATCTTTGGCAGTTCTGTCTCTCTTTTTCGCTCTCCGTGTATCACTTCTCTCCATCTCGTCTCTCATTGTGTCTTCTTTTATTATCTCTCCTCAGTGCTCTAGCATTTTACTCTCCGTCTCGCTTGTGCTTACTCATTTTTCTCATGTTCTCTTCATTTTTTCTCTCTGGTATTTTCTTTTGCTCTTTCTTTTTGGCGTTTTCTAACTTGGTTTCTCTGTGCTGTTTCTTATCTAATTTTTCTTCGATTTTTTGTATGCTGGTTTCTCTACTTTTGCACTCCTTTTTTCCGTTTACTTTTTGGTCGAATTTTATCTCCGATTTTTGTATTCTGCTTTCTCTTCGCTTTTTGTCTTCTTCTTTCTCTTCGCTTTTTGTCTTCTGCTTTCTGGTCGAATTTTCTCTCCGATTTTTCTATTCTGCTTTCTCTTCGCTTTTTATCTTCTGCTTTCTGTTCGAATTGTCTCTCCGATTTTTCTCTTTTACTTTCTTTTCGCTTTTTCTCTTCTGCTTACTCTTCACCTTTTCTCTTCTGCTTTCTCTTCGCTGTTTTTCTTCTGCCTTCTCTTATCGCATTTTCTCCCCGATTATTCTCTTCCCTTTTTCCTCCGATTATTCTTTTCACTTTTTCTCTCCGATTATTCTTTTCACTTTTTCTCTCCGATTTTTCTTTTCACTTTCTCTCTCCGATTATACTTTTCTGCTTTCTTTTCGGTTTTTCTCCTTTGCTTTCTCTTCCTATTTCTCTTTTGCGTTCACTTGGTTTGCTCTTGCTTTTTCTATTTTGATTTCTCTTGATTTTTCCATTTTGCTTTCTCTTGCTATTTCTCTATTACTTTCTCGTCAGCTTTCTATCTTCTCCTCTGTCTCTCTCTATTTTCCCAAGTACTTTTGTGCTTCCATGAAGAAGATGTGCCCCCGGGAATAAAATCAAGCTCTGTCAATATCCCCGGATTGTGCCCAAAGTTCAATTTGACTCCTACGGGATGAGTGCTTCCATGCATTTGCTTGTATCTGTAGTATACTTGTGTGTTTGCATATATCGTGTACAAGGGGAGGAACAGTGTTGTAATTCTCAAGTGTGGCATTAATACAGTAATCTATACATGATTTTCAGCTTGTCGTATTCAATTTGAAAAGAAATACTCTGTCCCTGGCCTTGTGTGATCTCAGCTACTTGGGGAGGCAAAAACTTTTTTTTTTTATCATGGGAAGAAGCCATTCAAATCTATTTGGATTGAGAAGAAATTCCGGGAAAGTAATTTATGTAGAAGTATAGTTGGAGGTGGATGGGTTGAGAGAGGGATTTGTTGACGAAAAAAGGGGGACAACTTGAGGAGGCAAAAGGGGATGATGGAGAGATATAAAAGGATGAGAGCCAGAAAGGAAAGTGTGAGCAGAAATGGGAGATATAGGACGTGATAAGAAGTATATGACTCGGATATTGGGAAGATAAGCAATATCTCGTGGAGCACATAAGAAGATCCACACTGATAAAAAGCTAAGCAAAAGAGGTGGCGTGGGATATGAGAGCACTTGGAATCAGAACGGAGTCACTTGGGGTGAGTGACGTCTTTTGGAGGCGAATTTTTATATATATATTTAGGATTTTATCCCAAAAGGACAAGATGAAACCAGGAAAAAAAAGAATAAAAAAAGAGAGAAATATATACAAGTTGAGTCAAAAGAAAATGCAATAAAATTTCTGGTTCAATCTCATCAAATCTCCCCTTTTACTTTGTGGCTAGCGGGGGAGAAATTTTCCAGGGGGTTGACAATAAATATGATTGAATTTGACACTTTGAATTCGCTAACAGTTTCTCTCTCTCTCTCTCTCTCATTCTCTCTTGTTCTCTCTCTGCTCACTCTCTCCGGGTATTTTGTCATCCTTGGAGGGAAAGAGGACGTAGATGAGATGAGATTTTCCTCCTCTTTGATTCTTACCCATCCCAAAATGTGAGACATCCCAGTACATCTGGGAATCAAGTGGACAGATTGTTCAAATAAATACATATACCTACCACGTACGTATGCAACGGCCCACGCATTCCGCCTCAGTGTGAGTTTTATGTAGGTATATTTTGTGTACGAGGAAAACATGTTTGTCTAATCTTGACTTCTCCCATTCAATTCCTTCAGCAAATGTTTATTTTTAGAATGTTTTTCTTTAGTTCTGTCCCCTGCGAAATCCTGGGAATTTTGGACATTCCGTAAAAAATGAAGGATGTTTTTTTTTTCAAATTTCACGTAAAGCCGCTGTATTTGCTGTGAGCAAGACATAAAATATGAAGATGCAAAAACTGGCACTTTTTTTCAATAACTTTTTCTGTTTCTCTCTTGCTAGTTTCTTTTTCGCTCTAGCTTTCTCTAATAATTTTCTCCCGCTGTCGCTTTAGTATTTCTCTTGTGTTTTCTCTTTTTTGCTCTAAATTTTGCTAGATTTCTCTAGCTGTCTCTTTTTGATTTTTCTTGATTTCTCTGCCGTTTGTCATTAAATATTAAGTTTTACTTTCATTCGCTCTCTGCGCATTTTCGTTTTTAGTTTCTCTGGCTTTCTCTTTATGTTTTTGTTCAATTTCTCTCTGACCTTCTGTGTATGTACATTTTCTTTTTTAGTTTCTCTCTGGCTTTCTCTGTGCATTTTAATTTTTACATTCTCTTACGTTCTCTGTACATTTTGGTTTTTACTTTCTCCCTGGCTTTCTCTGTGCATTTTCTTTTTTACGTTTTCTCTTTTTTCCTCTGCTCATTTTCGTTTTTGGTTTCTTTCTAGCCTTCTCTGGACATTTTCCTTGTAGTTTTAGTTTTTTCCTTGCTTTCTCTTTACGACTTCGTTTTTCCTTGTTTCTTGCTTTCGCTTGCCTTTTGTCGTGATTTCGTTTTACCCTGTCTTTTTGTTTACTTTTACTCTTGCTTTCTCCTTACATTTTTCTTTTGGATTTCTCCTTACCATGTCTTACCATGTCCCTTTGTGCCCTACCCTTTCCTTTCCCTTTCCTTTCATTTGTACTTCCAGAATTTCGCCTCGTGTTTCGTTCTTAAGCATCTCTTTCTTCCCTTATAATTCTTCCTTTCCATACATGGTTCGGGCCATCTCTTCCTTGCCTTGGCCGGACCCTTTATTTCCGTCGTCGTCTTTGTTCCTTCATGCTCATATCTTTCACTTTCTCCTTGCACTCCCCCTCCCGCTGGGCCCATGCTGGGATGATGATGAAATTTACAAGTGGCACTGGGATTGGAAGCGGGATGGGGAGCATTATAGTATAGGAGTAGCAAAATATATGGGAGGACATTATTGCCCCTGTACATATTGGGGCTATATACATATACTAGTATATGTATGTACTGGTCTAATATGAAAAATATATAAGTACATTTCTTCTCCCTTCGAGTGCAAGAGATGATGGATGAGAGGAGAATTCCACAAGTTTTCCCCTCTTCAAGTAATTCCCTTTCTTTGCCCATCTTCCGTTTATACCTCGAATTCTGTATATATATGTCCGATATGCACATACATATGTATATCCCACAGGTGAGTACGAGAGAAAGCCAGAGACAATACGATTCCCCCTTATATTTCACCCTCTACCTACACATATATATAGTCTATAACAAGTACATGTATGCATATGGTTTATTTATAGCCCCAAAAATCTCGCACCTTGTCCCGGCACAAAAAAAAAAAACGGAAGGAGAAATTTCGACTGGGGATAAAATGGAGTAATTTATATGGTAAAAAAAGGTATAGTTACAATAAAAATTTATACTGGACAAGAAACACCTTTTCTTAGCGCGTTTTTATGTCCCCAGAAAAATACCAGTTGCATGTATTTTATATGGACTGCCTCCGCGGCTTATATACTTATGTTACCTGCATATGTACGGATTTATATATATATTTTCATGTATTTTCAGGGACATGAGGACGTGGTAGTTGACGCGCTGCACATAAAAAGACAGAAATACCCATTAAACCAAGAGCGAAGAATGGTCTTGGGAATCAGCTGTAGAATCTAGATTTCTCTCCGTCTCTCTCTCTCTGTCTCGATTTTTCCTTTGTCCTGGCCGTAAGAGTCCTCTTGAGCATTTCCGTGGACGAAGAAAAAAAAAGGGATGAAGAGCTCGGGGAAAGACAATACGCGACAGAGAGTTTAGAGGCTATTTTTAACATTTAATTTCCCCAATGATGGTCCTGTCCCAGACTATATCTATACTCACACATACGTATTTATATTACTTATGGGAAATGTATATACGCACATATTGTTCCTCCTGTATATAAACACGCTCAGTCCCTTTTAGGGCTTACGTTAGTCCCTGACATTGATACGAGATATTTTATTGTAAAAAAATAAATAAATGTCCTTTCACGCCGTCGGACGCTTTTCCATGAAAAGGATGCGAGTTGGTCCGCCACAAATTTCACCCAGTAAGGTGATGTTCACTTTTTTATGTGTACATAAATTTCCATGTAATTGTTATTAAAATTATTCCCCTGTGATTTTGTACAGACTGTGACGTCATGTTGGTTCCCTTTTTTTTTGTCGGTGAACGGCCCAAGACGAAGATGGATGCAAAAGTATTTGAAGTGTGTTTGGGTTGGAGCTTTTCCTTTCATCTGAATTGAAGAGACTTGGGCGAGGAGGGGGATTTGCCCGGAACTAAATGTGAGGGACACCCCCACTTGTTTACAGTATTTACACCCTCGCCCCCGTCCTACTTTACACACACAAGGGCACGGCGGAGTACAATGGGGGAAATCTCGGAAGAAAGTACATAAAAAATGGGAAGAATGGGAAGAATAAACAAGGTTAGTGCGTAATCGAAGGCATCAATCTTCCATTGAAGCTCCCTCTTGCTTTTTTTATGGCTAGTACATTATATGACGTCTACATAAGGGACATTTAGAGATCGTCAGCATTTTTAGGGTTGCTTTGATTCCGTGTTTTACCATGGAAATACATTTCCGAAAGGTTTTTTTTTTTAAATCCTCCCACAGTTCTAAAACCACCCACGACGTCCAATCTTGTCCAGGTGGGCCCTTTTTTCTCCTTATTGTGCTTCTCCTCGTCAACGTACAGTAATAATAGTAATCCAATTCCGCCTTTACATTTCCATGCTTCTTTCTTCCCAGTTCACAGGATTTTTTAAAATGAAATCCAGTTGTTCATTTGGCCGTACAAAAAGTTTAAAATGACCTTTTGATTTAGTTAGAAGGATGTCCTATTTATTAAGAATATCAGGGTTCGTCTATAGATATTTTTTGGTATGCACTATATTAAATCAAAGGATGGTCCTTCGATCATCTCAACCACATTATTTCTCCAGACTATATCCTCTATATCTGCCTTCCACTCCCACTTTTTTCTTTCTCTTAGAGAAGCCTCAGGCTTTCACCATCTACGCTCCTGTCCTGTGCACTAGTCCCATTGTTTTCTTTTCGCCTCTTCCCATGTCGTACTTTTTTTTTGCCTGCCTTTCTTTTTTGCTATCCTGGAGGTAACTGGAAAAAGAATTAATCTGATATGCATATTCTGTACATCACTATATCAACAGAAAGTTTTATGGTGCTATCTCATTTTGTAGATTGCTTTCTTTTCCTTTTACTGTGCGTACATGTAGACACACCCAATTTTCCGCCTTGTTTAAGGCCACCATAGACAGAGAATACGGAGAGAGAAAGACGACGCTCAATTGAGACCTGAAATTCGGATGGAAAAAGAAAACCGAGAAAAAAAATGGGAGAGAGAAAAAAAGTAACAGTTAGAAAGAACCGAGTGACGGAGAGGAAGAGAGAGTGAGAAAGGTTAAAACATAAAGTTTGACACAGAAGGCGGGAGCCAGAGGAAGAAAATCAACAAGAAGGAGAAAGTCAGAGACAATCAAAGAGAAATAAATAAATCAAAGAGAGTAAGATCAAGTCGGAGAAAAAAAGACAATCAAAGCGAGAAAGAGAAAATCAGAGAGAAAAAAGTCGGAGAAAAAAGAGAATCAGAGAAAATCAAAAAGAAAGAGAAAATCAAAGAAGGAGAAAGTCAAATAAAGAAAGAGAATATCAAATAGAAAAAGAAATTCATAGAGAAAAACTAAATCGGAGAGAGTAAGCCAGATAAAGAAAATCAGAGAGATGAGAAAATAAGAGAGGAGAACACCAGCCAGAAAGAAAGAGAAAATCGTGGACACAACTAGAGTCTGAGAGAGTAAGCTAAAATCAGACATTGAAAGAGAAAGCCAAGGAGAGAAAGAGAATGCCAGAGTGGGAAAAGGAAAATCAGCGAGAGAGAAAGAGAAAGTCATAGAGGGAAAAGGAAAATCAGAGAGAGAAAGAGAAAGTCAGAAAAATAAAGAAAATTAGAGAGAGAAAGAGCTAATCAGAGAAATAAGGAAAATCAGAGACAGAAAGCCAGAGAAAGAAAGAAAATCAGAGAGAAAGAGAAAGCCAGAGAAAGAAAGAAAATCAGAGAGAAAGAGAAAGCCAGAGCAAGAAAGAAAATCAGAGAGAAAGAGAAAGAAAAATGAGGAAAAACTGGGAGAGAAATGAGAGAAAAGGAGAATCGCATAGAGTAAAATAAAATAACAAACAGAAGAAACTGGATTGCAAAGATAAGAGAGGAATTCACGAGCAGCGGAATAGAGAAAAAAAAGGAATTAGAGAAAGAAGTGTAAAGAAAGAGGAAAGAAATGGATAGAAAAAAAATTATACATACATCTCCGTCGTTCTCATTGTGAATGGAAACTGGTAGGAAAATCTATTTTGGTCTCGGTTGAAACCCCCAGGTGGCCAATTGCAAGGTGATTTTTCATGCGTCTCTCTCCCTCGATTCTTTTTCCCCTCCACTTTCTCCAAAGCGGCTGCTGGAGACAGAAACAAATCTATACAGGTACATATACCTGCCTTTCTCCCCCGCACTCCTCCACCACTCTCTCTCTCTCTCTCTCTCTCACTTTCTCTCTCTCTCTCTCTCTCTCTCTCGCTCTCAGTAGGTTTCCATATTCCCCTCACGTCCTTTTCTCCCCCACTTTTTCCCCTCCCTTTCACTCTCATCTCCAAGTCCAAAGGATTAGAGAGAAAGGAGACAGGTGTATGGGAGGAAAGCTTCTGGTAATACTTACACGTCCCCCTCTTTTTTTCTCCTTTCTCTCTCCTTCATTCACTCTCTTTTGTCCTGGTTTTTGTTGGAAAACTTTTTATACATACACAGAAAGGTAACCCTTAACTTTCCCCCTTCAATTTTTTTCTCTTTTACTTTCTCCTCGGGACACTCATCATCTTCCGCAGGGATGGTATATTCCCCCAAGTATCATTGTCTTTTTCTCTTTCTCTTTTGTCCTCTTATTTTTTTTTTCGGGGAAAAATAGGCCAATTTCTCCTCCATTTCTCCTGTCCTACAATTTTTGTCGTTTATTTATTTTACGATTTTTTTTAAGTTCCCCCGCAAAAAATTATTTGTGCACTTTCACCATTTTCTTTCCACTTTCGCCGTTTTTTTTTAGATTTAAAATTTTCCACTTTTGTTCCAAGTTCTTCTATTGAATGTTTTGACCCTGACAGTGCATGTTTGTAGATAAAGGACAGGGCGGGAGAGTCATGGGAGTTTAAATTAACCCATGAAAAAAAAAAGGATTGAAGGGACTGAATAGAGGAAATACTGAGGCAAAAACAAAACTTTACGTTTTTGCAAGGAGGGGAAAATTGTGGGGCACAAACTTTCTTATTTTTTGTGTCCACAGGCTGAGGATAAGTGGGTAAAGACGGAAAATGGCGGTGAGGGAAAAAGTGGTGGGAGGTTTGAATTTGTGGAGAGAGAAAAAAGTTTTTTTTTTTTACCTCCCGTACAAAAATTGTAATGGAATGAGAGGACGTATAGAATGGATGGACGTGGCCCATGCTAATATTGTCTCTTTTCGCCCTTTTCCGGCCGTATGCCCGCCCTCATTCTTTTGAGATTGATCTTTCCCGGACTGCAAAAAAACTTGAGGCCAGAAGCATATCCAACATTCCCCCGCTTTTCTTTCTCTCGTCCAGTTTTTGTCGTATCCATCGACAACAGTCCCATTTTTTCCTTTTAGTTAATCGCAAAAGCTCTGTTTTTGTACAGTTTTCAAATGTGTGTGGCACATTTTCTCGGAATTACCCATTCAACATCTTTGGAGTCAACTTACAATCAGTAATAAGGGCGTTGACTTGAAAAGATATGGAGATACCTGGAATGGAAGGAGCCAGCAGGAGCATGGGCTAATTAGGACGACTGAACTCCCACTGCCCACACGTGCTCATTTATCTACGCAAATGTGGTTGGATATCGTATCATCTCGTATTTTTACCATCTTTCCTGAAAATCCTGAGAAAACAAATGGAAGAAGAGAAAGCGAGGAAAGACCAAAAGCGAACGTATGCAGAGTAAGCATATGGGGAAAACTTGAGTAAAGGCAAATAGGAAAGGACGGCCTTAGCAAAGGCC
Source organism: Disparrhopalites patrizii (assembly GCA_034698585.1). NCBI lineage: Eukaryota > Metazoa > Arthropoda > Collembola > Symphypleona > Sminthuridae > Disparrhopalites > Disparrhopalites patrizii. Next base: position 51,084 of record JAQGBT010000273.1, read on the forward strand.
AAAAGCAGAAAAAAAGGAAAGGATAAACATGTAGAGCGTCAAAAATGAAGAAAATAAACAGAAAACGTCAAAATTGACAAAAATAATTGGAGAAAGCGTCAGAGATGGTCAAAATAAATAGAAAAAGCTTCAAACACAGCAAAAATAACAGGAGAAAGCGTCAGAATGGAAAACCTAAATCGGAAACGCATCCCAATTGCAAATGTAAATGAAAAGAGCGCCAAAAATTGAAAACAAATTGTAAAAAGCGTCAAAAATTGCAAAAATACACAGAGAACATATCAGCAATGCCAAAAAAGAAACATTCTACACCGAAACAAAAACTAGAAAAATGTTGCAATGCCAACAAAGAATTGATCAAACGTTTAAAATGCCAGCAATAAGCAACGAAAGCGTTATTGTCAATACTAACCCGCCAGAGCATATGAAATTGCAAAAATAAACGGCGAGAGCTTAAGAACTTGCAAACATAAACGGCGAAAATATAAGTAAATGCAAAATTAAACGGCGAAAGAATAAGAAATTGCAAAAAGAAACGGTGAAAGTATATGAAATTGCAAAAATCAATGGTCAAAGCATATAAAATTGTAAGTAAACGGCGAAAATATAAGAAAATGAAAAAATGAACGACGAAAATATAAGAAAATGCAAAAATAAACGCCGAAAGTATGAGAATTTGCAAAAATAAACGCCGAAAGCATGAGAATTTGCAAAGCCAAAAGGCGAAAGCATAAGAATTTGCAAAACTAAAAGGCGAAAGCCAAAAAAAGAAAATATCTACAAAGACAAAAAAATCAAGAAAGATTTAGCAATGACAAAAAATCGAGAAAGTGTTTGCACTGGTTAAGCGGCGAAAGCATAAGAAATTGTTAAAATACACGGCGAAAGCATTAAGAATTGCAAAAAACAAACGGTCAAAGCGTAAGAAATTGCCAAAGTAAACTGCGAAAGCGTCCGAAATTACATAAATAAGCGGCAAAAGTCCAGGAAAATTCTGCAATAAAAATGGACAGGGATAGGAAATTTAAAAATACAGAAAGAGGTAGAGCAAAATCAAAGAAAACATGAGAAAAATACAAAGACATACGGACAGGGAGATAACTTCACAAAGAAATGAATGGAGTGCAACGTGCTTCAGACCAAAATTTTGCAAGAAAAGATTATACCTATACGTTTACACTCTAGCAGAAGATGCTATCTACCTAATAGGCCCTTAGGCTTGAATCCTCCCTAAAAAACCTCTTCTTGTCCCCTTCGTCCTCCCCAAAATAGACCTTACAAGAAAGCCGCCAAAACCTTGGAGGACCACATGAAAAGAAAACTTGTGGGTGAATCCGGGACGAGATACTGAAGAAAGTATCTTGGTAAATGGGAGTAAATTTTGGAGGAGAAGAGGAGGAAAGGAAGCGAGTCGGGATCGATCCATTCATGAAAAACTTTCCATTCTTCCTCAATCTTGCCATTTCCTCCAGAAAAAAAAGAATCCTTCTACAACCTTAACTCTTCCTTACATCTTCCCCTTACATCCTCTCCCTCATTATCCCTATGCACATCTCCCGGCCATAATCCCACAGGCATATCCGACTTACATCTAGCACTGAAAAATATTACTGTAGAATGTAACGTGAAGATTTAAAATAAAAAATCCGCAGAAGAGCCTGGGAGTAGCTTGGGAGAAAAAGTCATCTCTTGGCTATAGTAATAATGATAATAATATTAAGTGCCCACTTTGTACCCGTTGAGCTGCATTCCTGATGATGGGAATGACCCTTTTCCCCCGGCAATGTACTATTCAAGGGAGGAGAAAGCATAGATTCTCCACAAGGGAGAAAGTAGATGAAAGTTTTTTTTTTTTTCGTTTGGCTCCAAGTTCCATCCAAAAATAGAATTTCCCATAAATCTTGGGCAATTCCCTCCTCACCGGCTTCTTTTTACCTGACTTTCTCCCCCATTTTCGGTCCTATAAATACATTCTTAATAGCGAGGACACGCATCCCCGTCCTTTTTTCCCGGGGAAAATCCCTCAATCCCACAAACAGGGTTAATTTGATCAACTTGTCCTTCACTTTCCCACGGATTGTCTCAGCCTATAAGGGGAATATAGAGGGATTTATTATGTGCGGATCTACATGCGTTTTACCTGGGAGCAAAGAGTATAGCTCTAAATATTTAGGGGAGAAAAAGTCTCTTATAGAAAAATTCTTTTATTTTTGAATTCCAAGACAATTTTTTTGGCTTCAAGTCAGATAGTTTTTGTGACGGGGAAAGTTCTATTTTCCCCTTCAACAATTGTCAAGGTTAGAATGAAGAGAATAATAGGCTTCACAGAAGTGGCACATCCATAATTTCTTAAATGAGGGAAAAAATTTGGAGGCAATTTTTGGGGGTGGGAACTCATTCTTGCTTTTCAATTTCTCTATTTGTTCCGTGGCCTTTGTAACAAGAATATGTACAGAGTGCTACAATTCTTCTGGTCCCGTATACATATACTTAAGGGTTGAAAGCGTACTTAATATAAAATGATCAAAATTTGTTTTGGGAAAATATCTCTGAAAATTTAGGCGCTTTAGCTTATATTTTACAAAAAAGGATCTTCTGTTCCTTTCCAATATTGATGCAATGAAATTTGCATATAAAATTGTACAGTTTGCATATTGAATTTGTATAGGTACATATGTATATATGTACACATATGTACATACACAATTTTTAGGTACAATTTCCATATGAAGTTTGCATGTAATGGTTTGCATATGGAATGTGTATGTGCATATGTATATACAATTTGCAGGTAAAATTTGTATGTGAAATTTGCATGTAACATTTTGCATATAAAACGTAAATGTATAGTTTGCTTACGGAAGCAGGTAAAAATTTATGTGTGAAATTTGCATGTAGCTCTTTTTGGGCTCTATTATAATCTTCCACACGTCCTCGTGCGATTTACAGTTGACATGTACGAATGGCACCATAAATTTCGGGGCACTCTGTGAATGGTCCGAAGCTAAAAATAGAATTTGAGTTCTTGACGCGAAATAAAAAAGGCTGTTGGAGGGGAAAATAGGGTAAAGAATGGGATGGTTATGGAGCGAAAATCCAATTTTACACATGGTCATGTCAGGTGTAATGCGTTTAGCAGAGAAAAAAAAGGAGATGAAGGTAATGATCAAGTCGGCCATGGATTCTTAACGGAGGAAGGGAAACAGATCCAATTTGGGGATTTTTCTCCCATTTTTCCCTCCTGGTGCATCCAGCATGGGAAAACACCCTTTTTTCTACATTTTCTCTATTACGCACAGAACATAAGGGAAATATATCTCATACATTAGACATGAGCCAGAACCGACCAATGTCGGTCCGTATTTTCTGTGTAGTTTATTTTCCAAGCAAAATTTCATAAAACTTACCATTCATAAGTATACATGGAAAATTTTGAAGTCGAAATAAACGGATATTTCCGGTAACGCAAAATTTTTTAGGGCTAAATTTTTGGCAATGCGAATGGAAACTTGTGCAAATACGAACTTTTGTTATTTTGCAAAATAAAGTTCCCTGGAAACACGTGGAAGAATTTCGCTTAAATTCCGCATAATTCCGCCTTCACAATGCGCTCTCGTCGAATGTAGTAGTTTATGCCGTATTTTGGCAGCCACCACATCATTTCTTGAAGAATGAATGTGCCAAATCATTTGTGAGGGATTGAGACGGTATGGAGTAAAGGCATTACATGGCGCATTACATTTCATTGGAAATCCTATATTCCCCCTTCCTTTCTCCACTCAAGCCCAACAAATGGGCTTAAGCAGGAGTCTTTCCGGCTTTCCCAGCCCGTCGCACCCCAAACCACGTGCGAAGGCCTTAAAACACCAAAAACCACACCAAAAAAAAAAAACAAACAAAAAGATTCCCAAAATCCCTTTCCATCAACTTTAACGGGAACATCTTATATTTTCCATGTCATTGCAAGTTGTTTAGCATTGCAAATTTCCCCCGTATAAAACCCACCCCCATCGCATTGTTGTGGGCGGATGGGATTATTCCCCACATTTCCGTCCAGCAATCCCTTTTAAGCCGGGATTATGTACACCGTATCTCCCTTGATATTCCAAGAGCAGGGGAAATTCATCCTTGAGAAATGTTTGTGTTGACAGGGAAAATCCGTCAGAGTGACAGTCGGATTCTCCCGGGAATTTTGTCTGTGGAGATTAACCAATTCCCAATTCAGGATAGAGCCCGGACTATGTCTGTGGGAGTGTCAATCCGAAGGATATCTAATACACCGTCCAAATTTGTCTTCATGCAATGTCAATGACCTCCAATCACCTTCCTCCCACTTCAGTCTGCTGGGCACAAAAAATAATGAGTGCCTTCACCGTCTGAAAATAGCTCTTGTGTAAGTACTTATTGATGAGGAATCCCCGGGAGAATTTTTTTCCTGGAGAAGTCTGATCAGAAAAATGGAGCCGCAACTGCCCCTTTTTGATGGTAAAGTATACGAAAAGGCAATGGCGAGGGATTAAAGGAGTCAAATTTCTTTATGGTCTTCCTCAAGCATGAATGAGAACTTGAGTCTTTTTTCCTGCCACGGAGAATCTCTTTTTCTACTCAAAGGGGAAAGTGAAGTGCCAGAAGGAGATGGGAAGAAGCGTGGGAAAATCGGGGAAGGGAAAGTCAAAAAGGGAAATAGAGAAGAAAAAAAAGTGGGGGAAATTTGAAGTAAAAGTGATACAAATGGGAGGAAAAAAGGGATACAAAAAAACTTTGGAAATATCCCCAGTTTTTGCCCTAATTAAGGTGGACGAGAATCCGTCGATCCATTAGCGGCTTCTTATGAACTCTGCCTTTCAGCCCGTGCCTTTTTTTGGCCCGGATTGCCCTTTCCAAGGTAAATCGGATCTTTAGTATGAATTAATAAAGAGCCGGGGAATCTCCTATTCCTTACGACTCCTTCTCATAGACCTTAACCTTGTATTCACCTTCTACTCTGTACTATAGTTATTTGAGGGGGCAGTTAATCCCAATGTTTTACTTCCATGATATAACTCGTGAATGTATAGCTACGCATTTCTTGCTGGTTAATATTTTAGTGGGTCTTTTAAAACGTCTTCAAAGGGCTTCTTATCCTACGGTTGTAGATCCAAGTGGACTCACGTTCTGGGTCTAATTGCCGTGTGTGATTCCTCCGAATTCTAATCCTGTGCGTGTACTTTTAATTATTTTCAAGCCCTACAAATACAGCTGCGAGGAGGAATTTTTAAAATTTAATTTGAACCTATGATTTTCTAAAGTTATTCTCTTTTTTTCTATGCATTCTCTCACTTTCTCTTTAATTTTTTTCTTGCCTTTTTCTTATGGCCTTTCTCTTTCATTCGCACTTTCTCTCGCTTTTGCTCTTTTTCTCTTATCCCCAAGCCTCAAGCTTTCCCCCTTTCTCTGTTTTTCCGTTGTTTATGGCATATATTGAATAATTTGAAAATGTTTTATGGAGTAGGACACGTGCCGGTCTTGATTGGAATGGAAAAAAAGAAAGGGTTGAGGACGGACTGACCACCGGAAAACAATTCTCTTGGGGGGAGGTTTTCCTTGTCCTATATTATTGTATGTGTATAGCTATATAGGTATATGAAATATATATGTGTATATGTATGTCCATGTTTACATATGTCTAATGTTTTACCATTTACGTATAGATATAATACCTCTGTATTTTTATATACACATACACCTTCCAAGCGTATCGAATCCAATGGAATGAAGTCGATATTTTTTTTAAATGGAGCTTTTCTCAGGAAAGCACGTAAAGAGCATACTATTGGGGCTTTGCGTTCTGCCAGTGCTTAAATTTCCTTGCTTTGGTCAGATGTTAAATTTAAAAAAAAAACAATCGGCAATAAAAGTTTCCCATAAGAACGTATAATAGATAATAGCCCGTCCAGCAGTTTTGGCTCCTGTAAAAATGTTTGGACTTATCCTTGTTTGCTTCGAATAAAATAATTGAATAAAAAAACCAATTAGAGTACACTTTACATGTTCAAGTCACTGTATGTGAATAAGGAAGTTTTGGATTAAAATTAAAAGTCTTTCGCATTCCAGTCCCAGAGAAAAAAAGGAAAACTTAATATGTACATATAAGGAAAGAGTGCAAGGAGAGAAGACATCCTTGGCGAGCGGCGAATGTCAATTTGCTACAACGAGCAAAACTTTTTTGCGTTTTCTCTGCCGGACGTTTTTCTTTTTCTCCAAAATTTTGGTTTTTATCCTGCAATTTTGGAGGTTTTGTTTTATTTTTAGCCTGTGAAATTGTGAAACGTTTTAAAACGAAATTGTGATTCACGTTTTTTTTTAAACTTATCAATGTCTTAATTTTTAATTTAGTTTGCTTTATTATCAAATAGATCTAAAAATTGAAAATATAACCTGTGATGACTACGTGCAGTATTAAATTGTTCTGATTTCTGATTCTGTGATGGACATTTGATGATTTGATTTTAAAATTATGACATCCAAAATTTTTTTAATTGACCTCTGACATTCAGAGAAATTTGAAGTGAACTGCTTTGTGAAGTGAAAATGACAGGAAGAAGAGAAAATTCGTGGGCGTTACCAAAAAAATAAGTTTTTAGTGTTGTACGAAAAATAACTTTTTTCAGTTTGTGATTAACATATAACTAATATTTTTAGACATCGTTTTCACGTTTGTGTTGAAACTCGTCAGTTGTTGACTGAAGATTTTCGAGAAAGAAGTTCATTTGATTTTTTTTAAACGAAGTAGAAATAACCGTTGAAAGAGAGAATAGAGACCCATGAAAATGGGTTGATATTGTCAATGAATAGGAAAAAGTATTTGTGAAAGTGTTTTTGTGATGTTCTATAAATAATTACGAAACATTCCTGCTCAAAAACTTTTGTTATTCATTCCCTCCAAAAATAACGGGGGAAAAAACTTTGGTACACCAAAGCACTTCAAAGTGAGTTCGGCCTTGAATTGTCGGCATTTTCAAAAATAAAACTTTCCCGGAGTTTTTAATTGAAAAGTTTTTGTTTTGTTTTGTTTTGTTTTTCATACCTTTTGTTTATTTTTAGGTAATGTGTTGTAGATAAAGGGGAGAAACGGGAATAAAACATGACCACACATTTCAACGCCGGTCACCTGGCTTCGTCGTCGGCCTCATCCACGTCCTCTCCGGGGTCAACATCCACTCTTTTCGGGAGCAAAAACCCGCATTCCAGACCGATAACTTTCAATGCTGTGTCCAATTTGGATACCAAGGTTGAGCAAGGTATATAATTAAATGAATGTAGCAGGACGTCAGAGTTATTAATAATTATTTTTAGCACGTTTTTTGAGTAGGTTTCCGTTCAATTTTTCTTTCTGAGATTCATCTCAACAGTTTTGCCCTTTGGAACTTCGTGGTAGCCGTACGCGAGGAATCCTGCTTTTCTGCTGTGTCAAAACGATATATGTATACTTATCTACATTATAATACTATCTATTAGTATCCCTGACAAATTACTCAAGAAGTTAGGAACCCGCAAATGGTGAAAAGTTCTCAAAATGAATGATGAACCAGAAGTTTTGGCTCCTTTTTTTTTTTTATTTCATTATGTTCTAAAAATTAGTCTGCCGTCGGATAACGCCTGTATGCTTCGATTATAAAGTCAGTTATAAAGAGGAAGAAGGATAAAAATAATCTACCGCCTAAAATCTAAAAATAGGTACCTAAAAATACCGCCTTGTCTCGAGCCTCCTTATTCTGTCTGTGACGGCCAAATTAATACATGGCTATGTCTATAATGATGCAAATTGGAATGAATCCACTTTTAGCAAGTTTTAAATGGGCTATATATAGTTACATCTAATGCCGTGAACGCGATTTATAGGTCCTATGTGGAAATCATGTCAAAGAGAACACCGTGGATTAAAAAATTAGTCTTCGTTTTTCCTTCTTGTTAAAAATATCGATTATGAAAGCCATAATTATCACTTTTTGACATCCGAATTTGAAATTCAGGTGTATGTTATGACATGCTGTCGGGAGGACTTAATTCCCGTGTAAGGTTCTATCGTTCTATGTACTTTTAATTACACAACTTTTGGAACTAATTCGAAATTAGTTCGCTTTAGAATCTACAAATGAGGTGTTGCTCCATCAAATGATGTCATTGACATCATAGATCTTGACGCACGGGCGACGACAATTTCAAATACGTTAGACTAACGAAAATTCATGACAATGAAATGGATGCTAACCTTTGGAGTCGCAATGTCACAAGATCATTTTTAATGCCAAAACTTTCTACACGGCACCCGCATGTTTTCAACACCCCCCGCTTAAAACTTAATAATTTTTAGTTTATAATTATGCCAATTTGTTAAATTAAAAATGGTACACGTGCAAAGTATGTACTTCTGCCTCTTGCAGGTATTAGCCACCTCTCGGAGAATACTCATATTTTGGCGAATGAGCCATCCGTGGGCCTGTTTTGTCTGCAGGTGAGTTTTGTTAATAACTGTATGATAATGTCTATTCTAATGTACGGGCATATAATTTATAATTAATGAGCCCTCAACCGTCTAAATAGTTTATCCTGGCACGGCTCGTGTACAATCATGTGACGGCAAATAATAATAAAAAATTACCGTGAAAAAAAAAAACTGTCCTTTTAAAGCTTTTTAGAGTTCAATGACAGCATTACGCACGAACTATCCTTTTCCTTCTTAATTAACCTGCATATATAATGATATCCCCATCAAGTTATTAACTCATCCAGGAACTGTTCAAAACTTTTTTCTTCCGGAAGTCTGAGGGAAAAGTTTCTGAGCCCCTGAATTCCGAAGAAACTTTCTTGTCATGGGTGCGTGTAGCTACAATTATGTGGGAATTTTTATATGCCCTTTAACGCAGGAACACATCCGGAAGGAACTACCCAATGTCATTCGTCGGAAGCAGGAATTCTCCCGGCACAATCAGTCTCTTCTGGGAACGCTGTACGACTGTGATTATGGGCTGGAGTAAGTTTTCCCTTTTTTTCTATACATATGTTCTATAAATAGATACGTACATATTTCCCGGCAATATTCGATCTAGTTAGGTCCTCTCGTTGTCTATGTATAAGTGCCGTGCCATTGTTGTGTGAAATATGATTCTCCAGAAGGTTTGCGACTTTTGACTCCAAGAATGTTTTTTCGGGTCCTTGTTATAACCTCTACGTGCTTCCCTCACATAAAATGTGATTTACATGGACACGCTCGCCCCCACTAGTTCCCCTCCCCGGCCTTTTCTCTCTGTGACTCAGTTGTAAGAAGATCTAGTATCTCTCCCTCCTTTTGGTCTCTTCAAATATTCCGATGCCTTCTTCTTGATGCCTCAATTTCCAGGACGCCCTAAGAGAATGGTCCGAGATGCCTTCCCCGCCTCCACCCACCAGTGCTCCACCCACCTAATAACCCCGTTGTGGAGCTCTCTCCATATCAGATTTGTCGGGTATTACCCCACCATTTTTTCCTCTTCCTTTTCCCTCGCAAAATCACTCTATCCTTCCATGGTACACAGGAGGGGAGACAGGACAAAGACAAAGGAAAAAAATACCGGGAGAGGAAAAAATTGCCATGTACGGGTAATGGGCCGTAACGAGAATATGACTACCTTGGGAAATATATCGTACCTTTAGTAGGACACATACGCCTTCAAGTGTTTGCCCTCTTTTGTCCCCTCTTCTGTTTTTTGTCTCTCTCTCTTCCTTTCTTTTCTGCGTATGTTCTTTGCTTTTTTTTTGTAATATAATCTCCCCTAAACTCCCTTGTTGTTACTTTCCCTCTCCAAAGCTTTCTCCTCTTAAATTGACCGGGTAAACAACACGCGGGGACAAAAGAGCAAGGGGAAGATGCTGGCTTGGAAAATTGGTCCTTGTTTTTTTTTTTTTTACCAGTGACACTAACCACGATTGTGTAAACGGCCATTATTAATATCGGCTCTAACTAATACTGAGCTGTCTTCCTTTCCTTGCGTTCTTTTACTGTCACTCCGAGTGCAACCTTGGCCTATTATTGTCCCGGGTGTGAAAGGAGAAGGAAGACATAGGAAGGTAGAAGGGAATGGAAAGGGGAAAGGGCAACCTCTGCTTTTATCCCACCAAAGTCCTTTGTACAGCTAAAAGTGAGGGTATAATCCGTATTTGCCGGCTGTGGGGAGGATATTTGATGACATTTCCTGTGTCGCTACTGTTACATTTTCCTCTATTTCCCCGCTCTTCCCTTTTTATTCTCTTGTCTCGTGCTTTCTCTTCATTCTACTCCACATTTTCACTCTGTTCTTCTCTAAATCTCTCTACGTCCCTTTTCTTTCTGTCACTGTTTCCGTACATCCTTCCTTTGCCTCCGTTTTGATTGAATTTTTGTCGTGAATTACTTTCTCTGTACTTTCTCTGTACTTTCTCTGTACTTTCTCTGTACTTTCTCTGTACTTTCTCTGTACTTTCTCTG
>JAQGBT010000274.1:0-61545 GCA_034698585.1 Disparrhopalites patrizii
AGGAGGAGGAGGAGGAGGAGGAGGAGGAGGAAGCTGAGCCGAGAGGAAGAGGGCAACTAAGAAGATTTCGGGGAGGGAAAGAGCAATGCTATGAAGGATGAAGATGAAGAAAGGATGCGGTAAGGATGAGAGAGAATGGGAGAGCAGGAGTGATTTGCATGGCTTGATGAGAGCAACAAAGAGGTGCTGGGGAAAGGCAGGGACGGAGAATTCCTTGTTTAGAGATGCAGCTTGTTTGTGATTGGATGTGGAGGAAGTGAGAGGCGAGAGAGGAATTGGGGAAGGATCAAGATTTCATGAGGAGCCTTTTGAAGTGCGAATAAAAATGGGGAGAAAATAATTCTGTGCTCTGGAATTAATGCAGGGCATTAAGAGGGCCAAGAGAGGGCCCGGATTGGCCTTCATCATCGAAAGTCAACGACTTTTACTTAAAATTTAAACATCGCACCGGAGTCAAAGCACATTCCTTGGCACTACCAGCATTTCTTTGTCCCGAGTACAGGGTGTTACTGGGATTTTAGATTGTACAAAACAGCCAAACACCAATTTTGAAGGATCTCGCCAGCTTTGGAAGGGACGTCTGTATTATCTTGCAACACCCTGTAATTAGGAAAAAATAATTTCTCCCACATCAACGCCCATTCTTCCAACAATCCTTGCCCGTGTAAATCAGGAATGCTGTGTACAAATATAAAACTAAAGTACCAGAGAGGTAGATAAGAATGAAAAGGATTTTTTTTCCAGGTAGACAAAAAGGCCATTGCATCCTATTTAAAACCTCCCGCCTCCATCTCTGGAGCTCTCTAATGGAATTCGGTCCATTCAAATAAGAGAGGAACAATGAAGAGGACACGAATGCATGGACTCTCCCTCCCATTCATTATTCATGTGCTCCCCCGCTTTCCCTCTCCCAAGCCCGGGGATGAAAAGATGCTTCCCAAAGAGCAACAATGGGATGTACAAGAGATCACTTGACTCCCAGCAATTTCCATGGAATCGGTGGGAGTTTTAAAGTATTTAAATATTCAAGGGGAATTATCAAAAAGTACAAGGATTTTCCGATGCAGACCAAAATAAAAGTTGATGGTCGGAGAATCCCAGAGCTTTCACTGTCTCTCTGTCTCCGTTTCTTTTCGAACTCAGCCTTTCGTGTGCTAGCATCATTTCCATGTGACGACCCACTGACGTTTCCCCTTCTCTAATTGCTTCCAGTGAAGGTAGGGAAAAAAATGCCAGGAAGCTCTGTGTACTCGTTAGTTTTTTTCCCCCTTTGGTGTGGAGGAAGGGAAGGTGCTGTAGGTTGTGGCCATCATCACTTGGCTCCGAGAAGGAAACCCCGCACGTAAACACTGTTAGGAAGTGCATGTGAGGAGGGAAGAAGGATGAGGTTGACGAAGTGGGGGAAGGGAAACAGAGGAAGAAAGTGAAAGGCACGAGGCAAAAATGTTATAAATACGAGTCCATTAAGCGGGAGAAAGAGAGGAAAAGCGGATAGAGAGAGAGAGAGAGAGAGAGAAAGCGGGAGAGAGAAAGTAGTAGGAAGCACATAAGCGAATATTTACTGCTCTCATCCCAACATAAATTCCCGGGTGTATTGGGCAGAAAAAGTGTAGGAGATGCCGGACTATACAGAGTGAGGAAGCAAGATAGAAAACTAAAGAGGGATACAGAGAGAGAGAGAGAGAGAGAGGACGGGGAAGAGGATAAAAAAATGGTTGAGATGGAAAAAGCGCAGTGCATTCATAGAGCCTGGCAATGTTATCCTAATAACTCCTTCCTTTTATAATGAGAAGAGCATGTGTGGAGCAGTCTGTGTCCTCCCTCTTTTATTAACCCTTCGTCTAGCTCCTTCCTTCCCCCACTAACACAGAAGAACAACAAGGAGGAGGAGGAGAGAGACGAGGAAGAGAGATGAGAAAGAGAGCGAGAGAGAGAGAGACAGAGATAGTGAGAGGAAGAAGAAAGTGCCCCCACGTCCAAAGGAGCAACGGAGAAAGCATTGTGTGTTGCCGGGCAGTCCATTCATTTTCTTGTCTTGTCTTGTTTCCTGTAGCTTCCTATTGATTGCAACAATTCCACCAACAACATTTCCTCTCTCTCTCTCTATCTCTCCCTGCTCTTCTCTCTCTCGCTGTCTCTCTCCCTGTCTCTCGCTCCGTACTCGTAGCATACGGTAAACAATGGCATTAGTGAGAGAACAAGGCTGTCCATGTACGACACACATACCGATTGGCCGAGCGGCTACAAGACAAACATAAATTCCTTTAGTTTGGGCGGATGGAAAGGGAGAGTAAGAGGAGACGGGGAGGAGGTAGAGCGAGAGAGGGGAGAAAGAAAAGAGAGAGAGAAGGAGAGACAGGATGATGAGGGAGGAGGGCCTGAAGAGGTGTCGGGCAAAGAAAGTGAGGGTCTCTCTGGCCTCTCTTTCTCTCCCAGCAACTTCCACGTGGTCTTCCCTCTACAAGAGTGCTCTAAGAGCACTCTTGTCCATCCTCGACCTGTCTCTCCTGTCTCCCTCGTCTCTCTCCCATGTCAACGTGTCATCTTGACTCACCTCTCCAATTATTATTTAGCTTGTTCCTCCCGCAATAACTCAATACAATAAATTAGTGGAGAAGCTACTAGTTTATCTAGGGATGCTCTTCAGTCTTAAATATGCTTGGAAGGTAAATGTCCTGGGAGAGAGGGGAGCCGGAGAGGGAGCAAGATGGCTGTTAGAAGAACGAGAGAGAAGAGAGAGAGATGGAGAGGGTGAGAGAGAGAGAAAGTCTCGTAAAAATGACTGGGGCATCTGCGTTTATGGAAGAATGGGAGGAATTATGGATTTGTTGCGTCCTCATGCTTATATGAGGAGGAAAGTGATCAAGTTTATTCGGGTATATTTGGACCGATTGGGGCGTATCGGAGGCTGCTTTTCGGTCATGTATTTCTGGGGGGAGTCATTGGATCCCTTCCATAAGACCATGTTCTTGTAGTCAACATATTTTTATATTTATCTGTCCCTTTCACTTTCTCCTTATTTCTCCCTTTTTCTCCTCACATTCCCTCTCCGGCGTCTCAGCTTTCTCCCGTGTCACGTGACAAAGCTCTCCCCCACCCCGTGGTCACATTCCTCCCCGTTTTGCTCCATCCCCTCCTGCTTGAGTATTGCCGGGAATTTACTTTGGAAGCTGGAAAGGGATCCACATGAGATAGGATAATATTTATGTAGACACGGTGCATATGATATGCAGACGGAGGGGAGGGGAGAGAGGGAGAAAATAAATCACTTGCTACGTGCTGACATGAATATTAACCTCATGTTTTCTTTTTCTTTCTCTCTCCCTCTCTCTCGCTCTCACTTTCTCTCCCTCTCACTCTTTCTCTCACTCTCTCTTCCTCGCTTCGACTACATGGAAACTGTGAGAGGCTCTTGTGGAGAAATAAAGAGAATATATTTTGAATTGGTTTCAACCAACACGGAGTAAAAAAGATTCTTTTTATTTATTTCCACTCGTATATAGCTATATTTCGTCTCCCTCCACCTTTTCCATCTATTCCGTGCACGACGGAGGCGGGAGGGGAGGAGGGACCCGAACTTGTCCTTAACGTCCTCTCTGTCTCCATAAGAAGGGGGAAAATAGATCTTGAAAAATGCTCTAAAAATACTTTCACTCAAGTCGCCCTCTTCCACTTGTATTTAAAGAGCAGTGTCAAATTTTTTTTGGGCGCAAATGCTTATCAGCATTTGCGTGCAGGACGGGCTGGGAGAAATATCTGGGACTATCAAAACACGCTCTTAAATGCCATCGCCCACAACCAAAAACTTTTTCTCACCACTTCAATAACATTTCTCTTCTTTCCCCCTCGCTTTCACCCGCCCATCCCTTCTCTCTGTCTTCTTTTGGAACGTTTTGTTAGACTTTCCTGGGCGGAATAAAAAAAATGTACATGTGCACATTGTGAAGCTTTTATATTTGTGTGTGTGTGAAAGGGAAAAATGAAGTTGGGACGTGAGTTGAAGGCCCAAAAAAATTGGGGGGAGCGGGAAGAGGGAGAAAGGAAGACATGGGATATGACAATGACCAAAGAAGGGAAGGGTGACCACACACTCCATTGTTTCTTCTGGGGACAGAATGTGTGCTTGGCAAGGAAGGAGAAAGAGACAAGCGGGAGAGAGAGAGAAAAAGGAAGTGAGGATAAATCATCTCATGAATATTTCAATAAGACGGCGTAACGACCCATAAAAATTCCACTGAATCCTATCAATGGGATGCATGCAGATAAAGCGATTCCTGTCTCATTTTCTACCAACTTAGCTTCCTCTTCCCATCCCAAACCTAAACCCATTTGACTTTAAACGAATCACTTGATTGTTGCCTTTGATCAATTCCGTCTCTCTCCCTCATTTCTCTTTAAAAAGCCTTTCCCCTCCCGATCTTTACCCTGTCCCATTTTGTGCTCATTTCATTCTGTCCCTTCTCTTCATCCCCTCCAATTCTCTCTCTACTTTCCCTCTGTCGCTTTCCCTCTGTCACTTTCTCTCTCAACAAAAGTCGGTGTCTATTATTGTGGGCCAGTAGGGCTCCATGGTTTACTCTTTGCTCGGCCTTCCGGTGATCCCTCTCTCTCTTTCTCTCTCTCTCTTTCTCTTTCCCTCTCTCATGATGTGATTGTGGGAAGGCCCGAGGAAGAAAGATGTGTAGGGGATGGCATTAAATTTAGCTCCCATCGCCTTGCCTTTGACATGTAATAGAGTTCTCTCCCTCCCTCTGCCGCTTGGTTAATTGAACCAAAAATCTAAATTACCCCAAGTCTAATGCAAAATAATAAATTGGATGACAATTTTAAACGTGAGGCTTTCCCTTCCCTTTCACCCTCCATTATTTACGTCTGTACTTGTACAGAGAGAGAGAGAGAGAGAGAAGGAGAAAGCAAACCCGGTGGAGAATGATCGTGGGACAAGGAAGCAGAAAAAGAAAGAGGAAGTGAAAGTGGGAGAGAAGGTGAAAGGGAGAAAGGGACGGGGATAAAGGAAAGAAGCTTTTGGTAGCGTGTGTGCTAGAGGATAGTAAATGGTTGTGGAAGAGGAGAATTGATTTAAAGGGTGGTGTTTGCTGTTATTGCTCATTTGGAGGAGGAACAAGAGCCACACGTCCTCCTAAATTTCCATACGGCGGCTGGTGCGTGGACGTGGACGAAGGGTGATAAATTTTTGACACAGCCTCATTATTGCCCCGCCGAAGAGGAAGTAAACGGCGTGAAAAGTCAACGGGAATTCATGGCCTAGAAAAAGATCATCTCTCTCCCTCTCCCTCTCTCTCACTCACTTTCTCTCTCACTCGCTCTCTCTCTATTTCTCTCTCTCCTCTCTCTTTACCTCTCATGGCCAGGGAAATCCAGGGGAGACTCGTTAACAGCTCCCTTTCTGCTCAGCAATTACACTCGTCTCCCCACCATTTGTCCAACAAATCCTCCTCCCCACCTATTTACATATGAATGACGTCTCTCTCTCTTCCCTCACTCACTCATACGTCTCCATCCCCTTCCTCTCTTCCACTCTTCCCTCTCTCTCTCTCTCTCTCTCTCTCTCTCTCACTCCCTCTCATTCTTTCGTTGATAAATGTATCTCTCCCAGCAGCCAAAACATGTGGAGGCTCAAATGAACTTTTCCTCTCTTTGTTGGACAAGGAACTTGTTGTTTCCGTGTGGAACAATCATCAGAGTTGGCACATCGTTTATCTTCTTGACCGCTCGTCCATTCTCTCTTTCTCTTTCTCTCTCTCTCGCTCTATCTCACACTCTCTCTCTCTTTCTATCTCTCTCCGCCCGGGAGCATGTTGCTCCTCCTTTGCCCACTTCCCGCGGACTTCCACGTACATCGGTACAGTTGGAGAGAGAATAAAGGGGAGAAAAAGAGAGGGATGAGGAGAAAGAAAAGAGAGAGAGGAAAGAGAGATAGAGAGGAAAGAGAGAGAGAGAGAGGAAAGAGAGAGCCACGGGAGCGTGGAGAGTAAACAAAATATAAAAGTGTTATAGCAACCCCCACAATTTGCTGAAGGAAGAGAGGAATTTGCACATAAATTAATAGAAAGTGTGCGTGCTGTGAGTGTGTGCTGGGATTTTGGTCCTCATTTTCATGGGACTCGTCCTCAAACAAACACGGCGAGTAATTGGGCCGACTCGTCATTCTCTCCGAACTCCCCGAAATCCTCACTTTCTCCCGACTTTTAGTATAGTCGAATAAAATGGAAGCGAAACAGGTTTCTCTCTTTTCCCTTTTGATTTATACCCGCAGCCTTGGCAGGGAGAAAGTGAAACAAAGTGGGAATCTAATTCAACATCATAATTAAAGACATAAATCACGACTCCTCTCTTCTTTCTCTCTCAACATCTCCTTTTCTGGGCTGTCGTCATTTTTAAATGGGGCTTCAATCCATTCCCATCCAGGGCTTTCACCGCCATTGTCCATCCCTCCCATTTTAGTTCGCTTTTCCTTCCTTTTCCCTCCTCTTAATTTGGCAATTGACTAATGGTTTTGCAATGAACTCAACGGTGAGGAAAGGCATTTAGACGGCAGTCGTTTGCCTTGGAAGGGATCAACATCCGGCTATAGTCTTCAGATGCGTATAATTGGGATTTTGAATGAGTTGAATAATGAGAAAGAAAAGTAGAAAGAATAATTATTGGAGGGATTGAGAGGGAGATAGAGGGGAATGTGGGGGAGAGGGATGGGGCGGAAATGAGTGCGGGGATCGGAGGGAGGGCGCCGGAGAGAGCGGAAGGAGGGGCAGGATAGAAAACGCATTTTTCACATGACCGTTGACCACTCGCTATTGAAGCGTGGATGAGGAAGTGGACGCGTAGGGATTGCCAGGACTGGCCGTAGCCATAGCCACGGGGGCAAATCAACCCCAATTCCCCTCTTCGGCCCTCCACTTTTCCCCTCATCTTCCTCCTTTCCTTCCTCCAGCCAGAATTCTCCTCAAACTCTCTGAATTCTAAGTGAGAACATCCTTTTACTGCTTTCTCCCCCCTTTCCTTTATCCCCTTGCTGCTTGGAGGAATATTTTCTTTAGAAAACAGTAATAAAGGGCTTGAGAATGGCTGGGGCTGGAGAAATCCTGGAGGATTCATGAAAAGTGGAGAAGAGGGAGGAGATGCAAGGAAGGAGGGGGAAGGAGGGGAAAGTATTAAACGTCCGTAGTTTTGAAGACTTTAAGAGGTCGTGAAAGTATTTTGGAGGGGGAGGTGGTGTAGTCGTGAAATAAGGAGGAGGTAGATCAAGTATTTGTATACGGAGACTGTACTTTCTAAGGGGAGGAGGAGGATGATGAGTCGTGGGTTGTATGGAGGATGATGTGGGTTGAGAATAGGTAAGGATTGCTCAAGGGACCACCTTTCATTTTATTGTCAACTCCTCCATCCCCTTCCGTGGGGCCGTGGCATGGGAGTGAGGAGGAGGTAGACACGGCCGGAGGAGGAGGTGTACTCAAGAACCGGGCAGAGGGGGAATAAGTACTCGCTTATCCTTACGAGGAAAAATGAGGATTTTCTGTGAGGGAAAGTCCAATTTGCGAATGTGCGGCACCACAATTCCTCCTTTCCAGACGCACATTAACAACAACTAACAAGTCAGAGGCAAATCGGCCCTCGCTAACTTTCTCCTAACCTGTCCTCTTTTGACTACATTTTCCTCGTCTCCTATGTTCCCTTGCTCAACTTTCTCTCTTCCTATTTTCACGTTCGATCATCTCCATCTTTTTCTCACCTTCGTGTTTCTCTTTCTGTCTTCATGTTATGCTTTCTTTAGCTTTGCTGCTGTCCCGTTCGCCGCTCTACTGATTGTTGTCCTTTTTTTGTCTGTTTTCCTTGTTTTTCTGTTTTCAATTTTCTGACTCGGTTTTCGTCGTTCATTTTCGATTTTCGATTTCATCGCTTCGTTCATTTTCTCGTTTTGATTTCATCGCTTCGTTCATTTTCTCTTTTCGATTTCATCTCTTAGTTCATTTTCTCTTTTCAGTGTCGTCGCTTCGTGGGTTTTCTCTTTTCGATTTCGTCGCTTTGTTCATTTTCTCGTTTTAATTTCATCGCTTCATTCATTTTTCCTTTTCGATTTCGTCGCTTCGTTCATTTTCTCGTTTTGATTTCATCGCTTCAGTCATTTTTCCTTTTCGATTTAGTAGCTTCGTTCATTTTCGACGTCGCTTCGTTTTCCTCTTTCACTTCCTGCTTTCTTATCTTTGCTCTCCCTCTCAAAGCTCCGTGTATCGGTATGTCCTGTCTCTCTCTCCATTTTTCTCTTTTTTAATCCACGATCTCTTTTCTCTGGACAAAGCTTAGGAAGAAATAGGTGTAAATATTGGAAGGAAAGAGCGGTGAATAGCAAAAAGAGAAGGGATGAGTGGTGTTGAAGGCTCGTTGAATGTGCTATACACAAAAGAGATTATTCAGGGCTGACTTGGTGTTATTTGGGGACATTTGGCGTCCTCTTTGAAAGGAGAAAGTTGACAGTTGGGAATGAAGAGGTGGAAGGGAAGGAGGCGAAGGAAGATGAGGAGGAGGAAGGGAATGGGATGAGAACGTCTCCCTAGAGCCTCATTGCCGTCTTGAGGGAGGAGGGGACAGGATGCTCAAGTCCTCCGATCCCCTCACTTTCACATTCCACTCCACGTCTCCTCCTCTTCCCGCAGCAGTTCTACTCCCGAGCCCATATTCGCCCTTCCCAAATTGTCCACTACAGTCTCTTTCATTTTTTGTCACTCTCCCTCTCTGTCTCTGATACATTCGGGACTTCCTCTCTTCCTCCCTCGAAAAAGGGAGGAAGAGAGCGGAGGAAAGCAATTGGGAGGATTTGCATTGTTGTTAATAGTTGGTGATGGATGATGTTGCTGTTAATTTGGAAGGAACTGCCAGATTAGGAATGATGGCTTCTGAAGGCTGAGGAAGAAATCAATGTCAGTGACAGAGGAAATATTTACCCTCTGACTTCCCTCCGCCACCTCCTTGTCATTAATCATCTCTCCTCTCACTTTCCCTCTTCCTTCCTCCCTCCTCTCACCCTGTCCTTGTCCTTCTCCACTTTCTCCGGCAATTCGTCTAAGCATTGCCCCTTCTCCGAGCCATACTCCATCTCCTTTGTACAACTTCCCTCTAAGCCCTCCAAACGGAGAGAGATCTGCATCTTGTTTTCATAGCTTGCATAGGTCAACGCAACGTCACTTTCGCCATTTCACATCCAGTCTTGACTTCCAGCAAGCTTCATGATCTGCGCCATTCGCCTTCCCTCTGGCCTCAATGTAACACTGGAGGAATTGTACCTTGTCACACACTTTATTGCCCACTTTATAGGGAGAAACATGCGTGAGAAGTCACTTCCGGATCCTTGAGACGTCCTCTTCACCGTGACAAAATGGAGAGCTGAATGTGATTCCATTTTACTCCTTCAGTCTGATTCTATATATCTACTGCTTCCTTCTTAATTTTGATTCCATGAGTTTTGATAGTCGCAATGAATATTTTAGCAGATGCTTGGAAACAATTTTGGGTTAGAGGAAAGCTCCAGCAAGGAAGGGAAAGGAAGGGATAAACAAGGGAGAAAGTCGGAGGGTGGTCCCGGGAAGAATTGGGGGTAGGAGGAGAGTGTTGCAAAAATGCAAGATTACAAATGGCTCCCTTCGGCCTTGTTTAGATGAGATGGCCGGGGGTGAGAATTGCATCTCTCCGGAGGCAGACATTATTAAGAGACATCGTCTGCTCCCCATTTTTCACGCTCTCTGATTAAATTCTTACCTCGTGACAGCCTCGCATTCACGCTTTCTCCTGCTCCACCCCAAAAAATCCTCCTTTCCCTCTCCTTTTTATGGATCCTATGCATAACTACGCCGTTCGCTCTCTTCATCTCCCTCCTCACATCTCCCTCTTCCCGCCCGCATTATTCCCGTTTGTGTGGGGAAAGTTGCCTCCAGCCATTTGCGTAGACCGCCCATAAAGGGATGGAGGAGGGGAGAGTGATTGGTGGCGGTGATGTCCGGAGCAATTAGCGGTGGAAGCCAGCACATGGCACGATTCTCTTTCTCTTCTGCCACACATTTTTTTTTGTTCAATCTACTGTGTAGTCCAGCTGTTTTTCTCAAATTTCCCCTTTTGTTTCAGCTCAGGTGGACACTTTTTCGGGGACGTCCTCTGGGAGAAAGTTTCTTGTATGCAGATGTTCGGCACATGAGGAGGAGATAGAGGGGAAAGCAGAGATAAGACGCTTCCACTTGTTCATTGAGATCCAGGATTGTGGATCAAGTTGAGGAGAAAGAGCAACGATTTGGAATAAAGGGAAGCAGAGAAAGCGAGAGCGAGAGAAAGAGAGAGAGAGAGAGGGAGAGCAAGAGAGGGCAAAAGAGAGAGAAAGGAGATTTGTGTGTGTGCGTGTGTTTTGTCTTTGGGTGCGCGATAAGATTTGAAGAAGTTGAAGGGTTGGCTGGTGCGTGTGCCGGTGAGCCAGAGGAAAAACATTTATTGAGGCGAAGGAAAGGCAGAGAAAAAAAGGGAGGAGGAGGACATAGAGGAAGGAAGTGAGGGATAAAATAAAAGTGGCTTCTTGCTTCCAGCGTGTGAGTGAATAAAAGGGAAAAGAGAGGAAAAAGGGGAGAGAAATGAGATTTGGACCAGATAGGGAATAGCGAAAGGGGATTTACTTCTCTCCCAATCCGACCGTGCTCTCCTCCTCCTCCTCCTCCCATATGATTCTATTCTCTCCCTTGTCTTCTTCCTCTTCTTCTTTTGGCAAAAAACTTGGCTCCTCCACTGGTCCATGTGAGCAGACACGAGCTTCGTCATGTGAAAATAAAGGCAGACGCTCAATTCTGTCTCTCCCGAGCCTCCTCTCTTCTCTCGAGTGTGACCCATAGGACGATGGCCATCCTCCTCCTGCCTCTCCCTCTCCCTCTGCCTCCTCTCTCCCTCTCTCCCTCTCTGTACTTCTGTTTCTTTTAGTCCTCGGAATCCTGGAAGAAAAAGTAATAGGAGAGAGGCAGTGGAGCTACTAAATCCCAGTACCACTGCAAAGACACACTTTGTAAGTATCAATGTCATGAGCTCAACAAATAAGCTGAGCACATTGGGCAAAATGGGAGGGAAGAGAAAGCGCCAGGAGAGGAGGAGGACGGAAGAGAGAGACGGAGAGAGACAGAGAAAGGGAGACAGAAGAGGAAGTGAGAGGGAGAAGAGAGACAGCGTCTTGTTGCGAGTGGAGGAAATAAATCAATCAGACATCAGCGGAGGAAGAATTACGTTGCTCAAGTCGTCGAAACCTGACTCAACGTTCCGTCCACACACCGTCCCATCCCTCGTCTCTCTCTCGTCTCTCGTCTCTCCCTTTTCCTCTCGTCTCCTCTCATCCTCCTCATCCTCCTCTGCCTCGACAACCTACAACCCAGTCCAATAAATATGGCTTATCCTCTTCTCTCTCTCTCTCTCCTTCACAAATAAATTCACTGGGTAATCCACTCCCCACATCCAACATCTTCCAACTCTAATCGCATTTTAAATTTCCACCCACAATCCTCATAATCTCAAATTAAAATCTCCCGCTTCTTTCCCTGCCTTTCACCCCCAAGAAAAGGAAAGCACTTCCCCGCCCGCACAAATCTTCTACACAAATAATAATTATTCTTATTCCTCCCTGTATTGACTCCCATCCCAAGAGTTGGCACACCCGGGAAAAAATAAAGCAATAACCGGCATTAAGAGCCAAATCCCCTGAAGACGCTCGTAAATCGTGGGAGAGAGGCAGGAAGAGAGGAGGAGATGGAAAGATAGATAGAGGGAAAACGAGAGAGAGGAGAGAGAGAGAGAGACAGACAAGGAAGTAGAGGAAAAGTTGTAGGGTGATGAGGTTATAAATTGCGATGGAGGAAAAAAAAGTAAAGTAAAAAGAAAAAGAAAGTGTTTTGTGTCGTACTTTCCTATCTTTGCGTGAGGAAGGAGGACGATGAGGAGAGGTTGTTGCAAGCACAAGCTCATAAAACATGAGTTGACACAAAATAAAGTGGGATGATATGGGCGAAAGAGGAAGAGAGAGAGACAAACGGAAGGAAGGAGAGGGAAAGTAGGAAAGGGAGGAAGAGAGAGAAATTGAGAGAAATTGAGAGAAATTGTGAGGGGCCAAACGGTAGTAAAGGCTCCGTGGAGATGACTTCAGACTGCACTGCCTCCACTTCATTCATGCTGTCATCCGCTCCTTCAATTGCTTTACGATTTGCTTCAACAGATCAACTTCAAGCCATCCCTTTGTCCTCTCTCAAAAAGTTTGAGTGGAAGAGACTTCAGAGGACCATTTCCTCCGTCCCAATTTTCTCCTCTTTCTCTCTCTGTCTTCTCCTCTTCCACTTTCTCTCCGTCTCTTCTCCTCACTATTTCTCTTTTCTAATCTCTCTTTTCTTAACTTTTCTCTCTTGGTCCCGATTCTTTGTAAGCAATCGAAGCCCTCATTGAATTTTGGGTAAGAAAACATGAAATGGAGAGAGGATGAAGGGTGAAAGAAGAGTATGTAAAAAATAAAGAATTGTCCTGAGAGAAAGAATGTGGAACTCGTCATGGGCGAAGGGCGAGAGGAGGATGGAGAATGGAGGGGAGTAATAAAAGGCAGCGGAGTAGAAATGATATGTGAAGGGAGTTTATAAATTTGGAAAGGAGCCATCCACCACACAAGACTTGACATCCTTACCAACACTTGTCCCTCACTCTATTTTTCATCCATCGAATTACTCCAAACCATTCTTTCCCTGGCCAAATCTTTGCAAATTTCCTGCAGATTCATCTTCCTCTATATGTACATATCTGTTCCTTGGGAGAGCAAAAAAAAAGTCATCCAAGAGCCCAAGCCAACCACCCTTGAAGGAGATACGACTAACCCCAAGTCCTTTGATTCCTTTGACTTCCTCCGTTTGACTCTCCTTTGACCAGAGCCAAGGTGGAAGTGGGTAGTTCCAGGATTTATAATTATGCATTTCACCAGCCCCAGCCAAGGAAGCCTTAATGTTACCTCCTCCCCAAACTTCCTCTTTTGCTCTGGGCTACAGAATCGTACGGGTCAAGATGAAGATGGAAGGGAAGATTCAAATGGATGTGGAAGAGTTGATGAGAGCTTTGGACGTTTGGAGAAAGGTAGCTGTTGTGCGGCTTGAGAAATAAGAATCACCTGCTTCCTTCCACGCCAGCCTCCCCGAAATGGATGGAGGTGGTTGGAGGGGAAAGTTTTTGGGGCAAGAGGAGAAAGCGGGAGGAAGTGGGAGAGGGAGAGAGGAGAGATGCATGGGCTCCTAATAGGGAATTCTCGGCGGGGGTAATTTAAGAAAACGTTTTCAGATAATGCAGTCGACAATGGGGAGGTTTGATAATGGGTCTGGATAAAAAGTATGAGTCTCCAGGGGTGGACCATAAGTCTGTCCGTTCCTCCACTTCTATCTCTATCTCTCCTTTTTACTAGGCACTACACATCCCTCCCTCTCCTCCACATTTCCCTTCCTATAACCTATACACCGTCATTGGGTATTAGGAGAGTGGCGTGCGGAAGAGAATCGTGACGACATAACTTCCCAAGACTTTCCACCAAACTCTCCTTTCCCCATTTCCTCTCCGCCACTGCTCCTTTATATTCCTACTCCTTCCTCTCTCTCACTCAGCACTCATCGACAGAGAGAGAGGGGAGAAGAAAGGGGCATTGAGGGAGAAAGAAAGAGAAAGTGATGAGGGAGAAAGAGAAAGCTTTGAGAGAGAAAGAGAAAGCGATGAGGAAAACGGGAAAGAGAAACAGAGTGAAACAAGAAGAGAGAGAAATAGAGGGGAAAGGGAGAGAGAGGGAAAGGAGAGAAAGGTAGCGGGAAGAGTCGGACTTTTGGTTCTTATTCCACAAAGCCAGTTTCAGTTTCAACCTCAATCAGTCCCTGGAGATCTCGTCTTATCTGCCAAATTTCTCTCGCGAAACTCACTCCACTTAAGACTCTCCTCTTTTCCTTCCCCTCCTCCGCCTCTTCCTCCTTGAGGAGGAGGAGGAGAGAGAAACTAAGAGAGAATATTGATTCCGCTCCTCTCTCTTCATTCCTTGTCATTAGGTTTTGGTGCAATGGACAGAGGAAAAAGGAAGAAATAGCCCTGGAATTCCCCCAAGAAGGACGAAGGGTGAGGTTTTTCGGGGGAGTCTTTCGAGATAGGGAAGTGCATGTAATTATTTGTATACGTAAAAGAGAAGGCCCAATGTATTTATGAGGTTGTGCGTGAAGGAGATGGAGAGGAAGAGGCTAGCTCGTAAATCAGAGCCACCGAGACAACTTTATTCGGGAGGGAAGGACAGATTATTGGGCTGTTAAGAGGAGGAAAGGAGCAAAGTCCCGAGAATTGTGAGACTCGGCGGCGACATTAAAAATCAAACGTGGACTACATTAATGAGCCTCAGCCTCCTTTTCCCAATCACATTCCTTCCGTCACACTCCCTTCCAATGAAATAGAGAGAAAGAGAGAGAGAGAAATTGAGAGAGAGAGTGAAATAGAGAAAAAGTGAGAGAGCAATAGGCCAAGGTAGAGAGGGACTTGCAGAGAGATAAAAGAAGAGGGGAAAGGTGTGCAGTTGGAAGACTCACATTAATACATGTTTAAACAATTTACGGGCCCATTACATCCGAGTGCCAAGAGGAGAAGAGGAAGAAAAGTACTTTTTGGCAACCCTTTTAAAACTCCCTCCTGATTTCACATGTGCGGCACGACAAGAGGAGCGGAGAGGAAATCCTTTTTATTAGCTGTCCATGTGAAAATTGTGCTGCGAAAAACCTATAAAATGTTGATTGCTTTCATTTCTATATCATATATAAGGTCCTTGCAAAATTTAGCACACTTTCTAAAGCCAGCCCCGCACGCACTTTCTCCATGCTCCTTTCCCCACGTGCTTATTTATTTAGGGAGGAACAGGTGTCATATGGACACTGTCCCTTTCCCAATGTCTCTCTCTCTCTTCTTGTTTCTCTCTCTTGTTTCTCCATCAACTCTACCACAATCCCAAGGCCGCTGCAGTGACACACTCAATTAGCTTCCTTCAAAGTTCCAATTAATTTTTATTCCAGTGCCATAAGGAGGTGTAGGCGGAGGTGGCGGAAGCAGTTTCTTAGTTTCTTGCTCTCCTCCTCCCTCACACTCTCCAATTTTCCCTCACACTCTCCAATTCTCCCTCACACTCTCCATTTCTCTCTCACATTCCCCATTTCTCCCTCTGCAGGGTAATTAGCTGTGGAGGACGCACATGTTTGCCCAAGTTGGGTTGAAATTGTTGGTGGTGCAGTGAAGAGGTCCTGCAATTGACTCAGCAACTTCCCCACAAATGGAGTGAGTCCGCAATATTCTTTTCCCTCTAGTTTGCTCTCCTTTAGGAAGAGAGACACTTTGGAGGGAAAGCCAAAAGTAGTAGTTAGAGGCAGTAGAAGGCCCATTAGGAGGGGCGGAGGATTACACTCTGCGTCTCTATGCACCCGCCAGCACCGGAGAAAGTCCGACTTTCTCTCTCTCTCTTCTTTCTCTCTCACTCCCCGGCTCCGACCTACCCAGCATGACGATGGGACAGAGTAGAGTTGATTCCAGAGAGAGAAAGTGAGAGAGAAAGAGGACATAGTGAAAAGGGGAAGAAAGGAGAGGGGAAAGGGCAGAAGGGGTTCATATAGATTTTAGCTCAGCACCATCTGAGGCCAAATCAAAGTGCTATCCATGCATGTGCTCACAATAAAGAGGCTCCAGAGGCACAATCATCCAATAATCACGGCCTCGTGCCCCACAATCCTCAACCCTTCCACTTCCTTCTTCCCGACATCCTCCAGATCCGACCCGTGCCGGGGAAATTATTGCATGGGAAAAAAACTTCCTACATCCACATTATTAGCACTTCTTTCCCACTTCCGCCAACTCCCTCCTTTCCGTCTCAGCTTTCCCCAAACTTTGAGTCCGAGTGTCATCGTAGGGATGGAGAGTGTATTGCTCCTAACCCTAATTTCCCCTGGTCCAATTGACTCCGTACATTTTTTCGGGGGAGGAGGAAGGAAAACTTTGCTTTTTCGGAGATAAATGCACGCAGTGGAGGAGAAGAGGGGAAGGAGGGAAAAGGAAAGTGTTTCTTGTTTTGTTGGCATAAAAGAGAGGCAAAGAACACGTGTTCCTTCCCCTTGTAATCGTCACTTTGTTTGCTCATGGTCGGAGCTAGAGGGGAGGGGGACGAAATGCTAATGAAAGGTGTGGGTATGGTTGAGGAGGGAGCACTTTCCAAAGGGGTAAATGCCTCTCATGGAACGTGGGATGAGATCATTCTTTTGTTGAACACCCGAATTTGCGTGGAGGAGGAGAAAGGAGAGCGAGAAGAGAAAGAGAGAGCGAGAGAGAGGGAGAGAGAGGGAGAGAGGAGGGAGATGGGAAGAAAAACATGTACTTTCCTCGGAGCTGCTCGAGCGTCTCCTCATAAATTTTGCTTCGAACTCTTGCTCCATCCTCTCGCATTTCATTCGCTTAACTGCCACGGCCGTTCCCCGGCATCGTCTTTGCGTCACGGAAAGAAATTTATCCGAGAGCACGTAGAAGGGGGGAAAGATACAAAAAAAAAGAAAATGATACCATTCCCATCCTGCTCTCACTTGTCTCTCATTGTTTGACCAAAGTCAACGTGTGTCATCAAAGATTCCAGGAGGGAGAGGGAGAGAGAGAGAAAGGAGGAGAGAGAAAGAGAGAGAACGTGAGAAAGGGAGAAAGTTGAAGAGAGGAAAAGGGCGAGGAAGGGAAGAGAGATTGCCAATCAAGTGGAACTTACTTGTTGGCTGCCCATTAGAGCGGCAATTACCCCCTCACCCTTTCCCAACCCTTGTCACACGCTTCAAAAAACATTCGTCTTCCCTTTATTATTATTATTTGTAACCTGTTTTGTCTCTCCATCACGTCACTTCCTCTGCTGCTCCTGTCCCAATTCCCAAGGAAAAAAAATATATAATCCTTCCATTTCCATGCGAAAAGAGGAGAAAAGTGGGAAAGTCTTTGAGAAGTGAAGATGATATTCCCTTTCTCTGGCGGGGTTGGTTGTGCGGGAGTTTGACAAAGGGGAAATTGTTACAAAAGAAAAAAAAGACTTAAGCGGGCGGAAAAGTGGAATTTGGTGGGGTGAGTGGAGGGAAAGAGAGGGTTGAATTGCCTATGAAATGAAGGTTTTAAATGGAACCCGATCTTTTTTCGAGGAAAGTGGCATCCCGGACAAAAGAGGAGAGAAAGGGAAGGAGAAGACGCAGAGGAAGTTGGTGGATGGGAGCGTAAAGTGAATGGGAAGACGTGAGCGGTGTGTGTTCACATGGAATTGTGACACCTCGTGAATTCCAGGGAGCAGGAGCCATTTGCTCCGTGACACTTCTTCAATTGAGACGTAAAAAAAGGGAAGAATGGAGCGAGACATGAAGAAGGAGAAAGCAATGGAGAGAGAGAGAGAGAGAGAGAGAGAGAGAGAGAAATAGTTGTTATTTGAGTGTGCGTTTGGCCTTTTTATTCTTCACTGACAATGGAAAGCACATTGTATAGGAAAGTAAACACGCCCCGCCCCTTTTTTCCCACCATTATTTGGAGAGCCGGGAGAGAGACTGAATGTGTGTGTGTGTGTGATCATGTAAATGGGAGAGAACACATGTGAAACACGATAATGATAATAATAATAAAGTAATGTGTACATTGTATAAAAAGGAGGCCTTCCCAATGTGAGGAAGATGATGTGTGACTGGCACGTGTTTGTAGACGGCACACAGAGCCATTCAACTGGAGAAGCTTCCCTTATTGTTTCCATTATTTTTTTATATAGATATATATATATATTTTTGCATCTGCAAAGGGACTGTGTGTGGATGATGATTGGGGACAGAGAAAGAGGCACATTCTTTCTCTTCTTTCTCTCTATTGATGGGAAAGGGAAGGACGTGGAAGTTTTGGGGTGTGTAGCCTCCGACAAGGAAAAAAACACCTTCAAGTCTTAAGACATATTTATCCTATTTGATCTATGGCAGATCATCTACACAGATCCGCTTCAATTTTCAAGCTTCATAAATCTCATTCAATTTTCAATTTCGTCCCTCTCCTCCCTAATCTATTTATGTTTCTACTTTTCTCTTCCCTATTTTATCTTTCTTTGTACTCTGGGGGATCAACCCTTTCTTCCTTTCCCTCATCCTCTCCCACTCTCCCCGTCCTCTTCTCTTTCTCACTTTCTATCTAACTTTCACTTTCTTTCCCTCCGTTTTTCTTCCTTTCTTCCTCTCCCGCATCTTGTTTTTTTCTTCTCCAAAGCCCCACAAAGCCATTTACATAGAGGGAAAGGAGAGGGAAGGGGAATGCTTCGTGTCCAGGGTCTCGTAAAAAGGGATCGTGCCTCGTGTGGCGTAACAATAAGCGCAATAGTAGTCTTTGTGTCTGAGGAGGCTTGAGACCTTCTCCTCCACCGAGCACGGCCACAATCCAACAAGTCACACAAGACCACTTGCTCCTCCTCCTCATCCTCCTCATCCTCCTCCGCCATCTCCTCAATCTCCTCAATCCTACCTCCCATTCTGCATTTATCTACACAGTCATGAAAATGTCGACGCAAAATCCTCCAATGCGGTTTCCCTACCACCTCGATTTCCCTTTCAAAAACAAACTGGAGACTCGTGCGAAACGAAGAAATGAGAACACAATGACTTTTTAAGGGAACTTTCACGGAATCGTGAATTCCATTTAATAATAAGTGAAACATTAAAAAGTAAGTAAATGCATCCATACTAAGAACATGTAAATTCAGCAAGACATGTCCAAAAAACTGTGGAAAACGTCTGAGAGACGACCCTTGCGGGGTGACTGGATGGATGTGAAGGCGACGACTTTCCAGGGGAGAAAGAATCCCGCAGTTTCCGTTGGATCCATTCTGCTATACCTCGAGGAATTATGGGCGACGGTTGCCTACGGCTGAAAAAGAACAAATAGAGGACATTAGGGAGGAGTGGCTACTAATAAAACATGATACATTCTGGAGGGAAATGAATGGGAGCATGTTAGACCATGTAAACGACGGCCAAAAAGACCATTCATGACTTACGACGGAGAAGCTTCTTGTTCTCCTCAATGAGCTGGGCGAACGTGTAATTGTTGTACTTGGTACAGGATGGGCCGGCTGGGGCTTGTCGGGATCTTCTGGAGGAGGAACCTATAAAATGTCCCAACAAAGAGGCACATGAATGGCGGAAGATGACAATAAGAGGGACCATTCTGGGGACCATTTTCGGGAGGAACGTATGCCATGAGCAACGCCATAAAGACATCATAAGAATGACCGCAGAAAGAATCAAGTGACAAGGGAATCAACGGCTCCTTTGGCGAGGGAAAGTCCCTCCCATTGTGGTAAATGACACGGAAACAATTCCTCACGCACTCCTCCACAGTCGTTGGAGAACAAGTGGCGAATTAAAATTACATTGGGACGCGTGTGAAAGGGCGAAAGGGAGATGTGGGGAATGACAGAGTGAGGGAGGGCGAGAGGGAATAAAAGGGAGAAAGAGAGGGAAAGAGGGAAAGAGAGAAAGAGAGAGACAAGGAGAGAAAAACACATAAAAGGGACAGTGTGAATGCGTGGAGGAATGAGTAAATGGTAATTACCTCTGCCTGTGGATCTGGACGTGCTGGTGGAGGTTGTGGATGACGATGATGTCCTGCCGCCGGCAAGCTGCTGATCTCGCTTGCACTGCACGCATCACAAAGGGAAACAGAGAGAGAGAGAGAGTGAGACAAGAGTCAATATTTTTTTAATGCCCTCCATGACATCAGACAATGTTCATTTGAATACGAGTAGAAGCAAAAAATTGACAATGGGAACAACGAAAAAGTTCACTTACGAGTTTCTCAATCAGTCCTTGATGAATAAGGTTCACATTGGGATTGGACTGGTTAATAATGAAAGCAAAAAATAAACAATTGTTAGGGAAGAAAGCCTTGAACGAATGTACGCACGTTGCGTTTAAAAGACGCTAAACACTGAAGATAACGTATGAGAAAAAGCGACTTTGTCCCATCTTTGAAAAGAAGACAGAGACGACTTACTGATCGATTTGGTGGAGCTGGGGCTGCTTCCAGAGAGACGATGGCAAGGGCCACGGTGAGGACGAAGAAGAAGAGCACGGAAGTCCTCATGATCTTGTCTTTACTAGAAGAAACGAGGGCGAAATAAGAAAAAGCAGTTACTGCAATATTCAGGGCCGAGTTCTTAAATTTAAATCGAACGTTTAAAGTTTGAGAGTTGAATGGGAGAGAAGGGCGTTAGAGAGAAGACGTGCTGCAACTAAATGTAATTGGGGAAGGCTGGCTCATTTTATAGAGGGGCAGGAGAGAGAGAGAGAGAGAGAGAGGAGTGTCCGTTCTCTCTTGGACATTAACGCGTCTTGGGGGGAGAGCAAAGCCTTTCTTAACAACCCTTCTGATACACACAAATTGCTAATCCGCACCCTGCATTTATCAATACATAAGTGTGGTGACTCTCGCCATTTATTCTCACCGCTCACCTCATCCTCTCTGACGTCCGCATCTTGTCTTCATCTGTAACCAACAACAATCTTCCCTTTCATATTTAGACATCTCCGCGGTGCTCAATTCTCCCTTTCTCCCTGTCATGAGAATCGACCTAGAATCAAAGGAATGCTTGGGCAAATCAGATGCAGGAAAGTTGTTTCATATAATAATATTAGCGTGCATTTAATGGAAACACACCTGATAAATCTAATTGAAACACTCGGATACATTCTATTAAAACGCATTTAGTACATCCAATTTAGATAAAAAAAATAAAAAATACGGCAGAAGTTATTCCCTTCTCCAATTCTCTGGGCACTAATTGCTTCCCCTTGAGGGCACTTATTTCGTCACTGCTGCTTCCAACCTTCCTTGGTTTTGGTGGTGTGAAGCGGCTTTAATGCACCTCAACCTATTAATTACCCCTCACACATTCTCCAGCCACAAATTAGCCCCTGATTTCTGAGCCCCTAATTACTTGTGGGATCCATTAAATCACCTTGGAACATCTTATTCCCTTGAATGTCTTAGTATTTCAACTACTGCGGAGTTTTGGGGGAAGGACAGGTTGTGAAATGAGGGTCCAACGTCCTCTCGTGTAAGGCTGTAAGGGAAAAAGGATTGTGTTGAAGAAATAAATTTCCTGGAATGAGCCCCGAGTCATGGAGATGTGATCCAGCTCTGGACCACGTACATTACATACGTCCAATTTTTAAACGTCTTCCCTTTCACAACGTCTTCATCCTCAATGAATGTGCGAGGGCTAAAGAAAAGTGGGAGAATCAGCAAAAGTATGTGACGGGGTATGTGTCTACATTTTTTCCCTTGTCCATTAGAGTTGTTTCGAGCCTGGAGGGGAACCACGAGAAACTGGAGATACAGCTTGCTCCAGCCAGGCCGTTTTGCCTTGTAGGTCCTGGGCAACACATGTGAACGACAGTAAAATATCATCTCGAGGGGCAATGTATAGCGACAGGATGGATTGTTAGTTGCTCCTTTTTTTTGTACTTCTTCCTACTTGGCCCAATCCTCTCCCTGGCCTAGTCTAGCCTGGCCATCTCTGACCATGTCCAGGCTCTTTTTTAAGTCCTGAAAAAGAACCTCTATTTTTGTACAACCCATCCAATTACCCTCTCTGTATATCACGGAATAAATTGTGAGCAGGTGGACTTAGTTTCCGCTCCTTTTCCACGACATCATTTTTGTTTTTTTTCTTCCTCCCTTCAGCCTCTTTCCAATTAGTTTCACTGCTCCATCGCACATTTCCTCCATGTGGATACCTCCGTTTGGGAACTCACGGCCCTCCACGATCAGCGGAGGAAGCCGTGACAACAAACAGGAGGAAGCCGGAGGGGTGGACAATGGTCCTAAGTGCACCGTGATGAATGAGTTTGGCGGGTATTTAGACCTCTTGTCCACTGGTTAAGTATAGATACATATATCTATATATAGTTATATAGTCAATAGTCAACTATAAGCACATATGTAATGAGCCTTTAAGTGGCGTATGTTAATATGTAATTATATGAATCACTATGTATAGCCCAAGAAGCGCTAATAAGCCCAATAAAGTCCAAACGATCCCTCCTAAAAAATTTGTCCAGCGGTTGTCCGGGGAAAGTCAGGACCTCATCGCCCTCTTCTGGCCCCGTAATTCAATTTCCGGAGCATTTGTTTCGTAAAAACCGGATTGGGATTATCATGAAGATCTTTCTGGGCGATATCACAATGAATATTTTCTTTCCCTTCCAGTATACATATATTTATGTAATAATCTTCATATATGCATGTTTTATTGAATAGCAAGAAGTGAACTTGCTCCAAAAAACTGCTTCTTTACGATGCATGGCATGGACAGACAACACGAAATATTCATGGATTACTTCTTGCGAGGGTAGATGAGCAAGTTTTGGATGACGTCAGTATTGCATTGCCCCACTGTAAATAAATAAGAATGCCTAAGGTAGGTTTAAGCGTTCGTTCATAAGGTCTCTGGCGATATTATTTTATCTGTATACATATGTTAGTACATGTTTTACTCTTGCCACTCCTTACTGCTTACGCAAGGTTTCCAGTAACTGCATTTAATTAAATGTTTAGTCACGTCTTTTAGCCTGAATGCCCCCCCCCCGAAAGTTTGGGGAGCAACAAGTAATAAAGGAGAATGAGAAAGTCATTATTGCACTTTGAACTTTGAATAGATTTGTAGTAATGTTTTCCTAGAAAAGTACTCGAAAGTTAGAAGTATACAAGTTTTTGGTACAAATCTTGCTTTTTGTATGAGGCCCATACGAGATGAGGAGAAGCACGCTTTTTGCATGAAAGGAGGTGAAAAAGCGAGAGAGAGAGAGAGATAACAAGGCGAAGTAAACAGTTCCTGGAAACAACATTATGCATGCCACACAGCTGGTTGTCTCGTGTTGTTGTTGCTAGATCAGTGATGGCAAATTTGTTTATGACTTGTACAATTATTTTGTCAATACTCTTCCCGTCCCTGATAGCATTTTGGTGAGGCAATTAAAGTGAAACCAGTTTCTCCGTCCAACGGATGCGGTTTCTCTCCCATCTGCGAAATATAAAAGATACGCAAGTCTCTGGGTACACCAGGATTTTCCATTATCAGCGATAGAAGCACTGGATGATTACCAAGAAGAGGAAAGGGCGGAAGAATGACCACAACATGGCAGGAGGACAGCTTATCCTCCCACACATCAAAGTTTACGCAAGCTGCAAAATCAGCAAAACTCCTGAAAACTCCTAAAAGCTCCTTCATTCCTTTGTATACTTATGCACTCAACATATACCCATATTACCCATAGCAATGAAAGAGACGAAGTCCTCTGATTGGTCGGAGTTATCTCTGAACATGTGTCAAGTTGCTGTTGAGGAAAAAGTGGCCACAGTTAGCGGAATTGATCTCCGATAATTTGTTTTTGTACAAACCAAGTCACGCTAATTGGCCCATTGGCCGATGTTCCGTTTACATTTTGGATTGTCTTCTGTCCGCTCTTTGGCGAATTCAGCATGGGAAATGGAAGGAGGCAGATGGGACAAAAATGTGCGAGTGACATCAGACGCCCGTGAAGAGCTCCTTTGTGGTTCAGGTTAAAAGGGAAAGGATTGGAAGTGAAAAGCAGAGTCAGATCAGACACTCCATGTAAAATTCATGGATCAAGTTTTCTCTCTCTCTCTCTTGTTGTCATTTCTAGTTTGATGGAATGATGTATGGGAGCGGAAGAGAGCGTTATAGGCTGTGATTGTAGTAGGGAAATTTTGGCCCTGCATATCACTATGGATCACAAGGGGAGGAAGTTCGCAATAAAAATGGGGGAAAAAACTATAGAAAGTTCATTGAAGTGTCACGTCGGGGTAAAAAGCATTAGGGACTTGGTGGGTGGAGATGAGAAGATGCGGAGACAGACCCTTGACGAGTATTGAGTCTCCCTATGAAATGCAGAAAGAGCACTTCCATGTACACATCGCTCCAGCTCCAGCCACACTTTCTTGGCGCATCCAGAATTTCCCCAGAAATCCGCTCAGCCTCCATCAGTCTCCCAAAAAATCCCAAATAGACCCCACTCTGGCTTTCTCTCTCTCTAATCATTCTTTTATATCTTTTAAGGCCTTTCTCCTCACTTTCCCCCTTCCTTCCCCTTTCCATTTCTATACTATTCTCATGGCCACAGAGGGCCTTTCTCTCCTTTCCAAGCATCTTTTCCCAATCATCTTCCTCCTCGTCAAACGCCGGGGGAAAGCTCTTCTCCAGTTTTTTTTGGGAGGATGCCGAGATGGGATAATTGTGGTCTGGAAAACATCATTCTCCGCCACTTAGCGCATTTAATAAATACGAACTTCACACTTTCTCACTTCTATGATCTTGAATTCCACTTTCACTCTTACGAGCGACACTTGAAAATGTTCAATGGAGTTTTGCACAGTTTTGCGAAGCGGCACCGTCTGTGACCTCACACTTCGACCTTTACTGAATGAAACCTCAGAGACAATGCAGATTTCCCTCTCCAAATGTCTCATTTTTCCTCCTTTCTGTTCTACTTTCTCATTTCTCTCGTCTCGTTTTTTTCCCTTTCTCGTTCACTACATTCATTATGCCCCCATTTAATTTATTTGTTATCCATATGGCTTTGTATTTTGGATGTCCAAGCTTTTGAGCGGACAATGTTTACTATATGTACAATTCGTCCAAAGTCAAATTAGATTGCATTGCCCGAAGAACGGATTGGAGAAAATACGTAACGAGAAAGTTCGGGAGTTCAAAAAAGGGAGAGCTTTTTAAATTTTTAATTAATTGTTAATTCTCGAATAAGCGATAAAATGGATAAACTATCGGATTATCGGATAGACGATAATTTTGGGGAAATTATTTAGTAGAATCGTAGAATGTAACTAAAAAGTGACGGTAGCGCCATCTTGAGCCTCGTTGCCGAATATTCTCCCTTGAGAATCATAATAAAAAATCAGCACGAAATTTGACGCACTGGCCAATAGTTTGGAGCAACTGGAGCTGGAGCGATCAGCGCTGATTGTTCGATTTCGATTGTTGTCTGCCCCAGAGGCTCCTTCAATTTCAATCCTTCCGCAGGTCAACTCCAAAATAGTAAAAAGTAAAAACTAAAAAGTTAAGTAAATATACTTGGTTCTTGAATGCAAACAACGAATCTTGTTTTGTATGTGGAAGGGATTTGAAATTGTGGAACCCGTCATTAGCATGAAAATATTTTGCAGGTGGATAATTTAATTTTTAGGACAGGTATTAAGTTATTTAGTGTCGCTTATTTCAGACTGAATGGTTTATTTATTCTAAATGGTTTGAGTTCTTTACTCATAAAACGAGTTGCACGTACGGAGTTTACTTTGACACAAAATGCAAGCTTTGACAAGTTTGTGCCAACGAAATCTTCCTACTGGAATGCGATCTATGTTAATGAAATCCCTGGCCTCAGGATGGTGGTTGACCTCTGACACAATGGCAGTGAGACCTATTTCTACTACCTCCACTGTATGGTGAGTTTTTCTGCAGTGTTTTATGCATTTCATTACTATCATTATTCTGGCGTATCTAGATTTGATATGTTATTTGTATATGTATACCTTGTTCAGCAGTCCCATTTCCACTACGTCGGTGAAAACTTAAAAGTTGTACTAAATTCACCGGATTTATTTGTATTTAGTGCTGAGCCCATGAAAAAAAAGAAAAGGCTGGACCCATCGGTTCAACGTGCTAGGGACGCCAGGAAGACGAGGAAACTTGAGAAGGAGATCAGAAAACTGGAAAAAATCACAAAGCAATTCAAGCCTTTGGACGAGCTACAAGTTCCAGCAGTAATCAAAGACAACTACAGGTATTCATGTTTTTGAGTAATCAAATCTTAACACTGGACACATCTGGACATTTAAATATTGCACTCTGGAACAATGGGCAATGGTGGCGAGAATTCCGGTATTTAACTCGGTTTGATAATCACAGAATTTTCATTTTTACAATAATGTTCTGTATTTGCGAATGAAGGGAAAGAATTCGAAGACTGCCAGCAATTTCTTCTGCGGAAGCTGAGCGGCGATGGATTTTGCAGTTAGATATGCTGAAGTTCAAAAGAGAACAAGTGGAGCGAGAATGCAAATTCATCGACCAGTTGCAGGAGAGTCAAGAACGAGCCTTAAGTGAATTGAGAAACGAGTCAGAACAACTATACTTAGCAGCCGTATCTATGGATGAATCTATGTTGCCATACCGAGCAACTGGACCCGTGGAAACACCACCAGTTAAGGCATATGCTTCTCCAGAAGGAGATTATATCGATGTATCTAGAAAATGGGAAGGCTGAGCTTAAGTATTTATATAAGTATAAACAATTGATTAGTATCACAATTACTGTTATTCATATGTTGTTATTTTTAATAAACGTCCAACGTGAAAATCTCATTCGAAAAGGTTTTATAATATGTTTTAAAACTTTTATTGGACTTCCATTTACATCGATTTTACTTATACATTATACTATAATTAACACTTAGGAAGAACAATGGCTACAGTTCGATGAACTCTCTTAAGCGCGTACTTACCAATAACTGCTGGATATCAGTCCTGCAAGAGCAACACAAAACCTTATTTACCAACAGCGGAAGTTCAGTACTGAAAATAAACTCCTCTTAAGGCATAACAGAAAATGTAAGACATTTGTATCAAAAATGGTATTGATAGATAAATTGTTGAACTTTAAGTCACTATGAGAGAAATACGCTCTATTTTCATCCGTCGTTCTTTTCGCTTTGCCGAATCTCAGCCTCGGTTAATGGTACGTGTCTTTCAGAAGAAATATTCTTTCGTTCATCATCATCACTATAATACTCGTTTAAGTCTTGGTCGGTATTTTTAGGTTCACGACTTTGCGATAAATTCTTGTAAATGCTCATAGCCTAAATTCAAAGAAAATATTTTAGTAACTGGAATTAATTGAAAGAACGTGAAAAGCTGTATGAACATGTGATAACTGATGACGATAGCAAATACGATACTAGTTCAGTTTACCTGAGTGACCATGCTGGAAACATTGGAAGTGTCTTGTGGTAACAAGATTGTATTTGACTTTTTGGCCAAATGCTGAAAAGCAGTTACATACTTTTCTGCCACGATCAGAGAGCCAGCATTTTGACCACTTTGGCCCTCCAAAGCTTTGCCTATGAGTTCAATACTTTTGGCACGAGCCTCGGCATTCCTTAGTAACGCACTTGCTTCTCCAATTGCGTAATTGATTTTTTCTTGTTGCTCAGCCTCTGCTCAGTTAAGTAAATTATTAATTACAGGTAGGCACGTACTCACGTGCATTCACGTGTGTCTGTAAAAATTCAAATACACCTTGACACTACTGAATACTGAATAACTATACCTGATGCCAAAATACGTGCACGCTTTTTTCCCTCGGCAACATTAATATCACTCTCCCGAGTACCCTCCGAGTCCAATATCTGAGCTCGCTTTTTCCGTTCAGCCTCCACTTGCATCTGCATTGCTTCTTGGACCCTGCTAGGGAGCTGAATGTCCCCTGCAGAAAATTTGTAATGAATTTGAGCGTTTCATTTAAGTTTTATTTTCAAGGCGTAGAAAAACATTGAAAGAAATACTAAACTGATTTCATAACGCAAGCAAGAGATCCCCCAAGCTTCTGCTGCCTTATTAAGTGCTTCCACAATAGAAACATTTAGGCATTCCCTTTCCCGAAATACGGTATCTAGAGCAATCTTCCCCAATTCCGATCTGTTCAACAGTAATTGTCAGTTACTTCACAACGGTATATGGTCACACTGATATGTTTGCTTTATGAACTTTGGAGCCTTAACCACAGCACTGAAAATGTCTTCTTAAAAAAATCGTACCTCATAGTAGTCTGAGCTAGTTGTGTTATAGCGAATTCCGGATCCTCGACACCGTAACTGGCTTTGTAAGCATTAACTGCAAACAGTAAACACAAAATTGTAACATGTAGAATATTTTGACGAAATAAATGTTTGTTTATGTGCTGATCGGCGTAATAATACACTAAGATTATGAAATAAACTTTTAAGTGTTTAAACAGACTTTAACCGTCACGAATATTCGAAAACAAAAGTCAACGATTATTTGACAAAGTTACCTATTACAAGATACAGCACACCATCCAGGGTCAACGTTACGTTATCTGCAAAACACGTCGGAAAAAAAAAATAATACAAAACGATCAAATGATATCATAAATGTTAACACCGCATCCATAAAAATAGTTACATGACATGCCCACTATTCATATTCATTTCTCACCAACTCACAACGTAAATTGGTAAAAAAATAAAAACGCCAATCTCGTGTCTGTTCACTTTACCTTGTGTAATTGCTGATTGTTTTGGAATATCGATGGCGATTTCTTTTAAGCTGTTTACATATTTCACTTTGTCTACAATCGGAATGAGAAAATTCAAGCCCGGCTCAAGAACTCGATGAAATTTGCCCATTCTCTCCACCACCCAAGCCTGTAAAAGCCAATTACATTTGTTTCAGAACTGTGGTTTAAGACCAGGCAGGGCAAGTTAAAACCAGCGTGATTTTGCAGTTTGTGGCATAATAAAAAAACAACATTAATATTATTGGTATCCGCATCCATGTATGTATTATTTCCGCCAGTTCAAACGATCAACTGCATGCTGACTAAGTTCGAAGAAATGCATTATCAAATCTTGCACAAATCAAGAAAACGATGTAGTTCTCACTTCTTGTTGAGGGACAAACATGATGACAGTATTAATCGGAGTGGACGACGCCGACCGGTACCGATATTGTTGGTGATTATAGTTGTTAACCTGCACAATAAAAATCCCTCTATTATCTACTAGGAACAGTTACTAAAGTGTATCCAAACGTTTGTATCAAAACAAAACAGCGACATCAATCAACGAAACAAAATGTAAATGTGGGCATTCTTAATTGAAAAACGTTTACCTGATGAAAAGCAGATGCCACATTACGACCCACTCCCAGTGCTTTCTCTGGATTTCGACTGATCATCCCCGTTAGGTTCGGGTGACGCAATAAATGGGAAAATTTCAACATTGTAGTGCGTTTACTGTGAAATGAAGTGACAAGTGACCAGAGTTTCACAGGTGAGATAAAAAATGTTTCCGATTGATTTGTTAACAATAATTTGCTTTCTCGGCTCCCAAATACGAGATACGTGAATATAACTAATGACAATTAACCACAATTTGCTGAACCACAATTTCAATGTTCATTGAACCTGGTAACTACAGTCAACAAGTCAACATTATTCGCACTTGAAACTGTATGCTAAATTGCTAAAAGTTTACTGGCGACTTGTGCAAACGTGCAAACTTCTCTCAAATGTCTCAAAACTAAAGCAATCAATAATCTCAACCTCAAACCAAATGCCTCAAAATTCTCAATAATAATATAATAACAATAAAACTCAACCTCAAACCTCAACTGTCTCGTGTCAACTTTGGCTATTTTATTTTCGATTTAAATTGGCACACTCAAATATTTTACGTTTTTTACTTTTACCTTTTACATTCGTCGTCCGTCGTCGTCAGTGGTTATTAGAATGAGTAGGAACGTAGGAAGTCAGTAGGAGTCTGCAGTCTGCAGTCAGCAGCCTGGCATGAGCGGCAGGTTGAGTTGATTTAAATCCCGGTCTTTCTTCCCGCACAAATGTCTTCCTATGATTTCTGAATTTCTGATTTCTTCTTCGGACTTGGATGAAAATCGCATGCGAGGCGCCACTGCCGCCTGCCGCCCTTCTGTACAAAATAAAACAGTTTAGGCCAAAGCCAAAACAAACGCAGACGACAGGAGACAGGATTAATGATTAATATATGACTGAGAAACACCCTCGATCTTGTCAACTCACCGACCTAACCACTTAACGACCTAGCAGATTAATTAACGGCAGACTTTGACTCAGGTAACTAACTCAGCTTAATCAACAGTGTCAGCACTGTTTCCTTCCGCATGTAAGTAAGAGTAGTTGAGGATTTCCGTCTTAAGTATCCCTTTGAGTGATCAATTAACGTAGCACTATGGCCTTTCTCATCATTTTTGTTTTGAGGAATTTCTAGTGTATTCTTATTGTTAGTATTCTACTTAATTTTTCTGTCTGTCCATTTTCATTCGTACTTGGTGATAATAAATTTTACGTTGTTTTCATTTTTTGCCTCCTCGTTAGTTTTCGTCACACTGAAGACAACTGTGTAGCAACCTAACCGGATAGGAAAAGGCAATTGGTTGTACATTAAAAAACACCCCGGCTATTTACTTACGGATTGGTTTGATTGCCTGATTAACTATCCGTGTTTACCAAGTTGTAATTGCTCAAAGAAAGGCCATGGTCACGGGATCGTTTGCGTTGTCTGTTGAAAGTTAGTGGAATATCTGAATATCCAGCTTCCAGCATATAGTTGCGAGATAGCTCAGTCAAAATACATCTGCTTTTTATTGCGAACCATCGGGGGGTTTTAAAAACAAAATATCAGTAAATGCTAATATAACTGCTTTCTGTTCAGGTAGAAGAAAGGAGACAATGGATCACATCCTGGAGAGGAAAAAATATGAGTGCACTGCTCTTCCAAAAGGTTGGGTTCGTGAGGAAATAGTACGAAAAACGGGCCTATCCGCCGGGAAAGTCGATGTTTGTTACTACAGTCCTGGTGGGAAGAAGTTCAGAAGTAAACCACAACTATCTAGATATTTAGGGGATAGTGTAGACCTTTCAACCTTCGATTTCCGGACTGGTAAAGTCAATAATTTATTATTAAGGAAAAACAAGAAGCAACGGACACAGTTCGATTACAGGTACTTGAACTAAGTGTGCAGCGTTTTACACATGTCGCACAATTATTTTCTGATTATTGCCTGATTGCCCGATTAGATTAGCCGGGTGGTGATAATTTGACTTTTTGATCTGTGTGTAGTCGGGGAGTACGTAATGATTCATCGTTGGTTCCGCCGATACGTCAGACCGCATCTATTTTTAAGCAACCCGTTACAGTAATTAAAACACAGGAAAGTCGTGTTAAAGTCGATTTTAAGCATGGTCATCAAGAAAAACCAAAGCAGGTATTTTAGTTTGTTTTTTTGAATGATGTGGGCGTTAATTCTGATTCGGTGAATTTGCTGAGCACGTCGATAGTGGAACATTGGCTACGTAGTCGCGACGATAAACGACAATTTGTATGTATATTTAATGAAATTAAATAAATTTACGAATTAGCTCTTCTGGGAGAAGCGATTGGAAGGATTGAGAGCTTGGGATCCTCTTGGTATTGAACTGGAAACTCTAGATTTGCCGAAAGGAGTAAATGGAATCGGCCCTGGCGTTGGTGCAGATACCGTTTTGCAGTCCGTTGCTACAGCTTTGCATTTAACTAATGCTCCCGTCTTAGGTCAAACGGGCTCAAAGAGTGGCTTAGATACCAATCCAGGAGTGTTTTTGAATCCCGAGCAGCCTCTTATGGCAGTAAGCATTTTTGAATATATATATGCATACAAACATTTTTTCTATTTTTACGATCACTTCGATCCGTATAATTACGTACTAGCAGAGAAACTCTTTGTAGTCAGCTTTCCATCGTAAATGCAAATGGGAATAACAATAAACAAACGTTCCGCTAACAATTGCGAATGTGAAATAAATAAAACGTTATCTGTATACAATTGTTTGTTCTTGTTGCAGGCTATTTCGGTAGCAGAAGATGATATTCGATTACAGGAAGAAAGGGTAATGGGTGCCAGGAAAAAATTGCAAGACGCCTTGCGAGTTTTTGTAGGGAATAACAATGAGGAACAACCCGAAACCACCAAGTAAATGACTTGTAAACATATTGTTCAAGAACAGTGACTGACGGCAATTTTTGTAGCCACAAAAGTCACCGAAGTGAAAACCAATGTTGTCGGCTGTGTAAATTATTATTTTTTACTGTATCATGTGTAGGTGTTGGTGTTTTTGTAAAAGTTTCGAAGTGTCGAAAGACTTTTGAAGAAAAAAATATTGATAGCAAAATAAAGTAAGAATTGTGTAAATACAAAGTGTTTTCCAGGTCATGTCCTACAAAATAATTGTAATAATAGCAATAACTGGCAATTTGACAAGGCTCGGTCAACCTGATATGAAGTCCTAAATAGTATCCTAAGAACTCTACAGTTACAATAGGGTAACTGAAGAATTTGTATTAACCAAAACTAACAATTACGATGCATTATCTAGGATGTTAGCTTGTTAACATATGATTTGTCAGTGAATCTGTTCCCTATTTCTCTTGTATTTGTATTTAGATACATGTACGGGTATTATGTAAAGAAATGTGTTGGATTTGACATTTGACCTGTGTGACCTGCTCTCGGAATGATTTGGTTAGGAGTTCCTGCAGGATGAAGAGAAAGTGGGTCTTGTTTTGGTTTGGTTTGGTGGGTGGCGGGGAGGAAATGTGCGGTGTTTGGGGGCGAGCGGAGTTGGTTGGGGGGTCGGGCTGGGCTCTGAGCTGTGACGTGTGTGTATGGGAGTTGGTTTTCCGAGTGGAAGCTTTCTGCTCACTACAGCATCCTCATAAGTGGCGCTCAACAATTCTATTTGTTTCCTTCCAAAAGCTGCATTCCCTGCATTCCACACCGTTCAAGCCTGCCTCTCTTTCTCCTCTCTACAACTCCTCTGTCCTATCCAAACACCCGTCATGTACATGCACTCTTCAATTTCATCAACTTTTTTTGACTTCGTCCGACAGTTAAATCTCAATTTGAACAATTCTTACTTAACGTCATCCACACTGTGCTTCAGATACATGTAACACGGCACAACTGTCAGTCATTAGGTCGATCTGCTGGAGGTCAAAGGTCGTGATACCGCTATGAGTCAAAGCAGCCACCGCATCAACTTCTTGGTCCAGGTAAAGTCATTGCGATACAAATCGCTGTAATTTCTTTAA
This sequence comes from Disparrhopalites patrizii, assembly GCA_034698585.1. NCBI lineage: Eukaryota > Metazoa > Arthropoda > Collembola > Symphypleona > Sminthuridae > Disparrhopalites > Disparrhopalites patrizii. The sequence continues at coordinate 33,046 of JAQGBT010000274.1, forward strand.
TTATTCATTAGATACAAGGTTCACTGTTGTCAGTTGTCACTTGTTCGGATGTTAGGTGTAAACCAGACATACTTTAATGTTCGTAGTTCGGTTAAGCCGAAAGATGTTCGCCCTGTTCACATAGTTTATTTTAGTTTTGATTTTGCCTTCCGAAATTGATGTTTCCAATTCAAATATGCATAAAGCATAAATGTAGGTGTACCTAACAACAATAACCTATAATTAAGTTAACTTGTTAACTAATTGTGCATATATAATATGTACTTAAATAATAACTTCGAAATACTTATGTGTATGTATACGTTTTACTTATGTCGTGTTTTCTAGGCCTCCGAATGTCTGGCTCAGGAACCTTCCAACTCAAAAGTATGCCAATTTTACGGTCAAGTCATGACTACCGTTGCTGAGAAATCCTCTACGAAAATGTAGGTGAATTATGAATGACTATAGGGTCGTTTTTATTTCTTCCGATTCTTTCTTGTGTGCACAAGGCTGTGGTGACTGTGGTGTGTGAGTATGAGTTTGCTTTTCTTTTGCTAAGCCTTTATTATAGATGGATGTTTTATAAAACTACTAAAAATGTATTAACAGGGATTATACGATCAAACGAAGGTTCTGCAAAAAATGTCGAGTTCCTCTACACCCCGGAATTAGCTGCCGTTACAGAATCAGGAAAAAGAAATCTAAAAAAGGACATCCAACGCAGGTAGGTTCATAAATCAGATTTTATTAAATACGTAATATTGAGTCTAAAGAATTTTTGATCAACATGAATAAATAGTTGCCTTGAATAAATAACTGCATAATTATCAGTGTGACTATTGTGAAAATATGTATGTATAACATATGTATATAAATAACTAATTAATGTGTACAAATATTTTGCGCAGGTTCTTATCTGCCAGGAGTGTGGAACCAAACATTGCTTGCTAATGAAGACAGGTCACAAACTGAAATGCGAAACAAAAGGGAAAATGCAAACTTTGAGAGGGAGCAAGCAAGCTAATCCAGTGACATTGTCCCAAACCAACTTACCAACCACACCAGCTGCAGGAACGGCTTGATGAATTTCAGATTTTAGGTTTTTGGATATATCAATAGGAAAATAGACTGAAAAAAGCAGGCATCGAACAAGTGATCGTGAAAGTTATATACCTACTTGTATAGAAGTTATTTGACACATTATTTTTATAAAACGTTGGTGCCAGTGTAATTTATTATAGCCATTAATAAGCAAACGAAAAAATATGTAGGGACTCGCACATTCAAAAGCTTACTGATGTTTGGATGTAATTTACAAATAAATATACCCCAAGCATAAAACATTATATTGATTATATCCATTTTTTCCGTCTCTTGTAATTTGTAGATTTTGTCATCACATGTATACCTTTCGTATGATTCATATGAGCGAACTTACTTTTCTGTTAGCTGGCTGCATGGCTTTTTGCTAAAATTCCATTAAAACCAATATTTGTTATACGTCATTCATAACATAACTGTTGAATAAAGTGTTTGGAATAGGTAATTTATGAGAGAATAGACAATATGAGACGAAAATAACGTGTGCTGGCGTTTAAAGAGATGCCCTCTTGTTACAAAAATAGCGGACGATACACTTTAACAATTACCAGTTCATGGTTGGAAGAAATATTAATTAAAAAAAAAAAGGAATAATATAAAAACATGCTACTTCTAAACATACTGGTTTGCGTGTGGATTTGCCATCCGTCTTCCAACAACTTAACTCCATTGTAATTTACTCACTGATACAAATGTTTATTTTTACCTTCGTAATTCATTTTCTGTGACGAAAAATGGAAGAATATATTCCTGTCACTATTTAAAATCATGCAATGTTCAAAGTATTAAAATCGGAATCAAGATGATTATGGATCACGTCACATGGTGTATGCTTTCGTCAAGAAAGTCGTCAACAAAAATATTACATTGTGATAGCTCATACCTCACAGCTTCGTTATCTCCAAGCTACGTAAGTTCAACAAGTTTTGTGAAATAAGAAAACCAGGTGACCTTCTAATGAAATCCTTACTGTACCCAAACATCTATGCTCTTACTACTATTCTAGTAGAAACAACTTATACGCAATCCGAATTTCGTTTACTCTTTTTACGCGGTGTGGTTTTGATCTGGAGACAGACAATCATTTTTAATAGCACATCTGCTAGTATGTATTGAGTCAATCAGGTTATATTCTGTGAATATAACATGTCGACGACATTCGAGCTACATTTTTAGATAATATGTACATATTTTTTCTTATTTCTAATGGAAATTACCTCCCATACTTGATTATTATTTGTGTTTGTGAGATGAAGAGTATCGACATTGAATTATTGGTTATTTTCAGAAAGACGGTAAAAGCGACGAAATGCAGGATATGAGAATGTGTTGTATTTGCACTTTTCCACCATCCACCACTGTTGTGGTAACGGTTGTGGAATTTCATGGCATAAATAACCTGTACATAGTAAGTTCACAAAATCACGAAGTACTTATGCTGCACATAAGACGTGAAACAGACGTAATAGGTGAAGCATGGTAATATAAACAACAAAAACTACACAAACGAATAAATAAGCAGGGTTTACAAATAAATCACGTCATCCAAAGTGATCAATACCGGTATTTAGGTTTGGAAATTATACACTACAAATGTATAACTTTAGACAATTAAGGCTTTCGATAATAAGATGTGGAAGGTGCTCCTGGTTGGAAGATGTTAGCTTCAAAACTAATGACTTCAGGGATAAATCGAGTACAAAATGAAAAAAACTGGAGTCTTTAAACTTTAAAGTAGTACCTAATAGTTCGGACAACGAATTGAGATAGTGATTGGACGAGTTTTATTTTTAGGGAGTATATAAGACAGGTCAGATCCACCAGATGTGAACTGGTAACTGTCAAACAACACAGCTTTGGAGTCCTATACATATTAAACAGCGACATATACACGTAAAAATAAATACGGATTTGGATTACGTGACGACACAATAACACAAGTAAGTAATATTGCAAAATATATAAATGTAAACACGCAAACAAGAATAGGGGTAATAATAATGGCCACCAATTGTAAAACAACATGTAATTTTTCTCTAAGGCGTTACTTTAGTACAGCGAGTACAAACATAAATTCTATGGTGAGTGATCAGATTTCTGTGGAATGCCAGATTCGAAGATGCGGTCAGCGGTCACTGCGGAAGGTTTGAGTGAACATTCCTTGGGCGTTTGTTCACTGCAATACGGTGCGTTATTTCCAAGACGAATGGCCGTCCTTTGTTCCTACCTACGTTTACTATTTATGATGACTTCGGCCGTCCTTCCAACATCATCTCCTCCTTCACTTTTTCAAAGCAGTCGTTCATAAAGTGAAACTATACACAAAAACACAAGATTGATTGAAGTTTACAAGATAATTATTTGGGAGAGCAAATTCGGTATTAGGTACACATAATACGTGTAGTTTTCAAGGAAGGAAAAGCATCACAATGAAAGCATAAATAACGCGACAATGCGGTCAATACTACCGGAATGCTTTCACCGACAATTTGTGATATTGGTGGTAACAAAATCTAATCGTCACAGTTTTAAACATACATACTTATTCAATATAACTCCGTGGGTTACTAATAGTGTTCAGTTGTTCAGTGCTTACATAAGTGGTGAATATTTTAACCCATCTGGCAGGTTTCTCAGGTCTTTGGTACTGGAATGCAAAAGCCATGCCCTCATCGTCCACGTCCCATTGAATAATAGATGACCAAGAAAAATGAATGGTTTGTGACTGTTAAGATTGTTCAACATTAAAAATTAAAACAATTCCAAAATAATCAGAACAACAGGTCGCGGGGCAACGGATAAACAGAGTGAATTTACACACCTCTAACGTTCCATCCTCTTTGCAGGCTTGTAACTCAAAACTAGCAGCAGCAATGGTTGGAATGACATGACCTTCCTTTCTTGAATCACATGAACAATGAGGAAAAACTATACCACCGTAGCCCTCTAACTGACGTACTAAGGAAAGGTACTCGTTTTTCCGGCTGGCATCTTGCAACGCTTTTAGCTGATACAGTCTATCTCCAGCTTTAATGTGACCACGATTAACGTCATCGACAGCCTATGCAAAAAAATTATTATTTTATACATACATCTTTTGTGTGGAAAAGCAAGGAAAGGAAAACGCAAACTGAATTAACATATTACCTGCCAAAAGAAATATGTTGTTGCTTGATCATCATTTGCAAGACTTAATTCTTTGCTCAAGGTGAACAACCACTTTCGCATGCATATACAGGTGGATGTGGCTGTACTGTAGTTTTGAACGTATAAATTATGAGGGAATTCATTTGGTGCTAATTTTCTTTCTGCAATTTAAACAAAATCATCAAATTAACACTGACTAAATCGACATTATTAGGAAATTAAGTAATAAAATAGCTCTGATAATTTAAAAAAAATAATACAAGAAAACATTATTACCAAAATTATATTCAACTATCTCGAACAGCGCAAATATGTGAAAAGCTTCTGCACTTAAATTAATTTTATGGGCCAAAACTGAGTAAACTTCTTCTGCATTTGCATTCTTCTGTACATTAAGTGTGACCACCTCACGATTAGGAAGCAGAACTTTCAGGTCAATTTTGCTGCCAGAACCCTGTCATGAAATTATCACATTATATGTCATGCACACAAAAACCGTTTTCGCATATGCATATAAGTATTTGTATATTTTTCTATCGTTGCTTTCACACGAATGAATCTTACTTGTTCATCATCTGTAAGGAACTCTTGCATAATATCACTTTCGGCAATAACCCTAACAGCACAGACTTTTTCCAAAAATTGTTCCAATCCTCTCCTTCGACTGTCTAATTGTTGCTCATTTAATCTGGAAGAAATAAAAACAGTTGTAAAAATCATTAAAAAAAACAAAATTTTGATTGCGTACATCGGGAAAAGCTGAAATACTGCCAGACTTACGCAAACGGCCACTTGCTGGGTAGTTTGGGAGCATTGTAGCCAGCAAATTCCTTTTTGAGATTAAGAAGCAAGACTGTAAACTCCTTATAACGTCTGGAGCAGAGATGACGTCCAGCCATGTAAATATTGTACACTACATAACGCTCGCCAGTCTTCTCGTTATACTTGTATTGATAATCTGGAATGGATATGGGAAGAGAGCGTTTTTCGCTGTAATCGTATGAAGGAAAATTTGTTGTTTCTTCATTAGGCTCCAACCTTTCCGCTTCCTGCAAACATAAGCCTCAGAAATAATTCCACTCCTGATTGAAAAAGAACTAATTGCAAAAGAAGATTGCATGCAACCCACCTGCTGTGAAACTGAGATTACAGTCAACGTTAAAACATCTCCACCGGATTTGATTAAATCCACCACCTGCCTATGAGTAGCTCCTTCAACGTTAACACCGTTCCTGTAAAATCAGTGAAACCACATAATGAGATGTTTACAGATAATAATTGGCAACGTCAATGAGAATGGTCAGATGGTTTTCTGTTTGTTAATTAATTTATCAGAATACTTACACTTCCAGGATTCGATCCCCCTTATGAATGCCAGCCTTTTCCGCAGCACCGGCCTCCAGAACGGCACTAACATGCTGCAAAGGGGCGTATAATTCCCCATTAATACTTCTTAGCTGACCACCCTCACTCACTTGTCCTCGGACATTAAAGCCAAAGCCCGTCTCACTCTTGTAGATCTTGACAACTCTGGGACCAAAGGGATTCGTTTGATCCTCATCCATGTCTCCTCCAACTAAACTCCGGACCGTCCTCCCTTATGAGTAATTATAAGGAATGAGGGAAGGAAATGACTTGATGACTTGATCTTCGCCCTCCCACCCGACTACCAGTCGATGACTCCCACAAGGCATGTGTCCTTCACTCCTGATCACTTCATCCGATTCCCACACACACAACACGATCTCTCCCAGTGACAGTGGATGTTATTGTAAATTGTGATGATCTGTCCAATTCGTGGAATGTTCTTGGGACACAAACGCAAATTAATAAAGAACGCTCTACTGATTGACTGATTCCGAACGGAGTGGTAAAGGGTAAAAGTTGAGGGGATAAAATGGTAAAAGTGGTACGTAGTTCGATAAGTCGATATTCAGTCCTCAACTCGGGCTGTGTAACTTGTGCTGGTTATGCTCTAATCCTCTATCTTGTCTCTTTTGCCAGTGGCACACATATTATATCCTTACATATTACATAGCGAATAGCGATATGTGATATGTGATCCATCTATATCTAAAATGTCTAAAAAGCTCCAGCCACTTTGTCCATCTTCTTCCTTTCTCTTTCTCTTCCTCTTTCTGATAATTCTCCCTTCTTCCCAAACTCCGCACTTCTTCAATCTCCACTCACTTCTACTTCCCCTTTCCCTTTCTCTCTCTCTGCCCTTTCTCCTCTTCCTCTCTATTTCTCTCTTTCTCCTTCCCCCACTAGACTTTTTCGAAAAGAGGAGCCATATCAAGGAAGGGAAGGCACATGAGCCAAGGATTTCCCATCTACTCTCCGCTTACTCCCATGCTTCTCCAAAATTCACGTCTGCTCTTTCACTTTTTACTTACATTTCATCTTTCATTCTATTTTCCCACATAATCATGTTTACGGGTCCAATAAATGACCTTTAGAGTTCATTATGTTAAAAAAAAGATGTGATCACAAGCTGGATGACTCAGATTTATGTCATGTCGTGACATAAATGTGTTTTCTGCCGCTTACATGACATTAACTATGGGCAAAAATGGGGTCCGTATTCATGCTTGTACTTTGCATTTCCTAATTGAATTATGGACGAACGAAAGAAGGTCATGTCAGGTCCGTGTTTAAAATGGACGGAGGAAAATGGGTATAAATAGAATTAGGTGGTGACACAAGGTGCTAGATTGAAATGAGGACGTCTCTTTCTACTCTTTCATCAGCATATTTATTTTTATTCTCGCTTCTTTGTGTAAGTAAAAACTTGTAAAAAGTAGCTACATGTGTGTGGATGTATATAGTTATATTGTTACACAATCCGAAAATCTACGCCGACTGCATTTTGAGAGGTAAAAATTTTTTCCCTCTTGGTTTTATTGCCGGTATAATTAAAAAGTGTGAAGTTTATGAGTATGGAAGGGGTGGAGAGCAAGACTTAATCAATATGGATGTGGCCGTAATCTAAATTCTTTGACATGTGTAAAAAGGTGTTGTGAGCTCGGTGGGTGCATAAAGGGAAATCTTGGATTTGAATAGTCCTTTATTATGTTGTCGACGGAGCGTCGTCATAATGTAGGGGAATAATATATAATTTTATGTCAAAAACTTAATGTATAAGGTCATGATTATTCATTAGATGACTTTGCCCATCTCCATCCCGTGGTTTTCAAGATGAGAGATGAAGTTGTTTTGCTAATTTCCCTTCACCATTTTTGCCCTTTATCAGCGCCTTCAGCCCCTGCCGTTGTAGTTAGTGCTCAGGTGGAGCCTTCCACTACAACATCCAAAACGTCCGTTTTTTTTATCATGAGTCCATTTTTATTTAAAAAATAAAAGTCTGGTAAAAAGTGCCATTCTGTGTGTGGAGTTTTTGGGTAAACTTGCTCACAGGAGATTTTTGGGGGGATCCTCGCCTCCGTGGAGAAAGTGAGGACGGTGTAGGTGGTGAAAGTGCTGAGGATGGATTTTGAAGGAAGGAACTCCTCCGGCATTTCTGTCACAGCCAGGCTTGAACAAATGTAAAAATAATTCGGAATGCAGCCACCGTGAGTCTCTTGATGCTCCGGAATGCTTTTGTCTTCGTCCCGCAAACAGCCCGCTATAGACGAGGAAGGAAAGAAAGGCCAGGACTGAGTGCTGGCATTTATCCCCACCGGAATGAGAATTCCCGAGCTGAAAAGACCGAGAAAGGAGCCATCCTTTGTATTGGCTCCTCTCTTCCACTCTGCCCAGTGTGATATGTGAGGTGAAAAAACTCCTGATGGAAATGCCACCAGGAAAGCGACTCCGTCTTCATTAATGCATTTCCCAAGCTTTTTTCCAGAGCAAAAAAGATCCAGAAAGCAAAAGCGTCTTTTCTCCGTTCCATTCATTTCCCCCTTTTTTCACTTTCTCTTTCACATTGCAAGCTATGGCCGGATTTGCCAGCCCCGGGCGCCAGGGATTTCTCTACCGCCGCGCATCCATCTCTCTTCCTTCTGGACTGGATATCCTTCTCCAGTTTGCTGAGAATTCCTGGGTACACGTTTTCAATGTTTTTTTTAAATTTTGAATGTTTGTTTTTTAGTTTTGAACGTTTTTTTAAAATTGTGAATATTTTTTTAGAATTTAGAATGCCTTTTTTTAATATTGAAAGTTTCTATTAATTTGCGAGATATGCGTATGATTCTATTGGTTGCTTTTAATTGCGTTTGCCCGTAAAGCGGGTCCTCCAACGCATGCTCACATGCCTCCCCACAAGATAAATAAACTTTGATTTAATAAAAGAACATGGACGCAAACGGAAAGGGAATGTTACGAGTGGAACTTGGAGTAATTTGAAAGTTATGACAAGTAAATTAATGTTCCTTTTCTCTGTCATCTCAAGTTGCGGAAGTTCCAGGACGTTCCAAGCATATACGATTTCATTTGAGGAATAAATAATTTGATTTTGCACCTGTCTGAGTGCTCCTTCTGAGAAGTGCCGAAGAGGTTGATGAAGAAATTGCAGAGAAATTGAGGAAGCTGGGGGAATTAGTGGGGGGAAAGCAATGTTTGGAGCTTTCCATGTTCGCTCTGGGAGAAAGTAGAGGGAAATTTCGCTCTGGGAGAAAGTAGAGAGAAATTTTGCTCTGGGAGAAAGTAGATGGAGAAATGAGTGAGGGATGGAGAAAGGAAGATGGAAAGGTAGAGAGTGAAAGCCTGAGAGAGCCTGAGAGAGACGGGAGAGAGTTGAAATGATGAGAATGGGGAATAATTGGGAGAGAATTCCTATTTGAACTAGAATTATCTGACAAGAGCTGCTCCGTTGGCAATTAGCGAGGTGGTGTGCAGTTTCGCTCAATACTGGGCTTGCTCTACAAGGTGAAAACGGCTGGTAAATATTTGCATATGATTTTCACACCGAGGAAAATGCATTAATTCTGAACACGAGCCGCAGCTCCGTCTTCCTCACTTATTCAAGAGTGTGGCCGTCCTTCCAGTTGTCTCTTGTACTTTTTTTTGGACATCCTCCAGCGGTTGTCATAAAGTGGGAGAGTGGATATAGCCCTCACACACGTCACTGGGAATAGTTGTAAAAGCCGGGGAAAGCTCTCTCTAGAACCTCCTCACCTTCCATTTACCACTACAAGACTTTCCCCAGTACATCTCCTGACCCCTTGCACTTTCACCACCAAAACATCCTCCCCCCTCCTAATGTCTCTCCTCCTCTCCTCCTGTCTCCCTTTTCCGGAGCAACTTTCTCCATGAAGGAGGAGGACCTACATGGAGAACCGCAAGGCAGGGACCATGAAAAATGCATGTAGCAATTAATGATTCCGTGGACGTTCCAACTTTCCACTTCCTCGCCTCTCTAAGACGTCTTCTTCTGGGGGCAGCTGATGAACAAGTGTGCAGTGGGTGAATGTAAATTTTCTATGAGGACAGAGAAAGAGGGAAGAGTGCGAGGGGAGAGGGAAAGCGTGATAAATGTATGCTGGAGGAAGCTCCAGGGATTAGCGAAAAAGAGCGAAAATTTCAAACAAAAATTCAAACAAAAACCCTTCACACTCTCCCACATTGCTTTTGATGGTGAGGACGGGAAGTCAAGGAGAAGAGAAGGAACTGAGTGTGACGTCTTTTCCTTGTGATTATACACTCACTCTTCCTCCTCACGCACCTCCGTAAAGACAACTTCATACATTCCTTATTTGCATTACAAACGTCGTCTTCATTACCAGCCCTAATCTCATTTCCTTTACACTCCCATTAATGCAGCTCACTCCTTCTGCGGAACAACTTAAAGGAAATAAGTCTCCTTTGGAACAAGTGGGAGAATGAAAATTCTATTCTTCCCCATTCAGAGAGGGTGATTTCTTATTAGTAAGTTCTTATTAGTAAATTCTTATTTGCAAAATCCCTGGACAGTTTTTTGCTTGTTTACCAGTGAAGATGCCGAAATGCGATAATCTTGTATTTGTACTATAAGCCAAGTTGGAACATTTCTCAAGATCTACAGATAATCCCTAAGAAACCTGAGTAAGCCAAGGAAGTCTTCGCAAAAATTCCAAAGGATCTCGTTGTTCACTGTTGTGTTTAAAAGAGGAAGTATCACGTGAATGCTGAAAATAAATGGTGGCCATGGAATTAATTATGTAGTGCGTGTAATGAAGTCGGGAAATTCATGGGCATCCTCAGTTTTACATCTTCTCCTTCACCAACCTCTTTTGCTCTCCTTCTCCTCCTCTAAATATCCCACTAAAATGCATGACTAAAAAAACACACATTCTTCCAGGACAGTCCGTACAATGGAAGATTTCTGGTACGTGCGTCAGCAAGAGTGGAAAGTTGGGTGGAAAAAGTGTTTTATGGAGGTTGTTAATTGTGGGGGAATGTACTTGGGATGTGTAAATGTGTACATGCCACGCTGGGGGTGCTTCTGACTCACTCTAAATGGCGATAAGCAGGAGCAAACACGGTCTATCACTGCCCCACAAACTATTCTGGTTATTAGATATTATTATAACATCACCATGATTCCATTGTGTGGCTCTTCTGCACGTATATACATAGGTACATATACATAATAACATAATGCTGGTCTCTCTGTAATGCTCTTGACGCTACACAGGCTCCTCTCAGCTTCTCTTTGCTCTTATGATCAATAATAATAACAAGGGGCGAAAAGCCTTCAGTCAACACTGGTCGAGCGATTAGTTAGCGGCCAGAAATAGTGTACAGAGAGAGACATGGAGACAGCAAAAGGGAGACGGAGAGAAAGAGAGAGATATGGAGAGAGACTGAGAGAGTCGGAGAGGGAGACAGAGAGAGAGAGATGGAAAATGACACCAAAGGGAACATGAGCATCATTATTATGACTACTGCTATTATCATCATTATGTAAAACATGCATTATGTGTTTGTTGTCGTAATTTGTGCCAGTAGGCATGCTTTCGTCGACATGGCAGTGCTCATCTCAGTTTGCATTTCCTCTCTCTCTCTCTCTCTCTCTCTCCGTCCTGGCCATTATGGGAACACGGTGAGCACGTAAAGATGGCAAAAGCCACGTAGGAAATTTGAGATGACTTTGGCGGATGGGAGAGAGAGGAAAAAGAGAAGACGTATAGAGCAGAGTAACAGAGAGAAAGAGAGAGAAAGAGAGAGAGAGAGAGAGAGAGAGAGAAGAGTTGACAAAGAATTTTGAAGGAGGCAAAAATAATGAAACAAGTGTGTGCGTGAACAATAATTGTCCTCTCCATGAGTTGACGATGTGATTAGAGAGAAAGGGTAAAGAATCAAAGGAACTCTTCTCTATCTCTCTCTCTCTCTCTCTCTTCTCCCTTTTAACCCCTCACCGCCTCTCTCTCCCTCTCTCCCTCTCTCAAAATTGTAATGAATGCTCAAACTTTTCACACTCACACACTCTTTGCTCTCATTTCCAAGCACTCTTTTAAATTGTTACTGACACAAAGTGTTCCTCGGGCTTCTCTTATTTTACCGCCTACTCCTTTTGTTTCCAAACACCGGAATGAGTGGGAATTCAAGTGGACAAGAGCATTTTCTGCCTCTCTGATCAACATCATCGTGTATAGCAATTTTGCTTTACAAACCCTTTTTTTATTACATTAACCTCCGTCCCCGCAGTATCCAGCGACTTCTTGGTAATCCAATCAAATGGTTGAATCGTGCTCCAAACCTGTGGCGTGACGTGGAACGCTTCGCTTCCACTCAGTCATCCCATCATACCCGCCTCGGTTTTTTTTTGGGGGGGGGGACTGGTGAAAACAGAAATCCCGAAAAAAACAAGGCTTTGGAAAAAGGGTAGAGTCAACTTTTATGAGAGGAGCGAGTTGGGCTGACGTGCCAGGAGATTAAGGGGAAAGGGGAAAAACTCATAATTACACGCATTTCTGCATTCGGCGGATCCCGTTGGAGGAAAAACATACTTCGGAAGTGGTGGGTCTTTGGCAATCGGAAGAATGCTCCAGAATTTGGAGACATTGTCAGAGAGCCTCAACTAAGCTTAATTTCTTTTCAAGTTTCTCCTCTAGCACGCTCTTCCACAGTCGCATTTCATGGCAAAGGTGATTCTCCTCCCATTTACTCTCCTAATTTTGAAGCCTGTTTTCTCCCGGAATCCCATAAAAGTTGCCCTACAAGTTTTATGATTCTGACACGTGAAGGCGACCGTTCGCCAGGACGAAATTCAGTCCAGAATTGTTCTGAGCAGTAATTCTGAGTAGTAATTCTAGAGCAGTAATTCAGAAGCAGAGCTGGATTGGATTGAGGGATCTGTGAATAAGAAAGGCTGGGAAACAAGAGGCTTTTGAAATTAAAAGAAAACACGTTATGTATAGGGATTCCGTAACTACATGTTGAGCTACTCCTTCCTTCTGTTCTCCTTGTAGGCCCTTACAACCCTTTTTTTTTTGCCCGTCCTCATGAATTTTGATTGTGAATGAATGGACAGTTCTCGTTCTCGCTCTTTCCCTTGCACGCATTCCTCATCTTTTTGGCCTTGTACGGAGATTTTTTGCTATTGTACAAGAGGCAATTGTACGGAGGCAATTGCCAAAGCATTTCTCATATTTTGCTTCAGGTGAAAAATGCTTTGCACTACCTTATGGTGCGTGTTATGTGAGAGAGAAAAAAAGGTAGTAAATACGGTGTAAGCAGTAGCAAAAAAAAAAAATAAGATGAACACCCAATCCAAATACACAGGTAAAAAGACCTTCGGAGCAACTTGTTCCTTTTTTATGAGTCTCAGACTCCTCTCTAAAGGGTTGATTAGTTTTTCAATTCAGCGCCATTTACATGAGAGAGACGAGATAGCAAGTGAGGGAGATAGCAAAATAGAAAGAGAGAGAGAGAGAGAAGAGTGAGTTTAAAGGGAGGGAGAGGGGGTAATAGAGGGAAAAGGTTGAAGAGGAGATGGAGGGAGGGGAGCCTCCCCAGTGAGGCAAATAAAACGCCATGAAAAGTTTTAGAGAGAGCGTTTTTGGTCTTTTAAAAGTCTCCTTGTTGTTACCTTCTCAAGTGTCCGACATTTCCACTACCTCCAATTTCCCCTCACCGCCACAATCTCCCCTCCCCCTCTAACTCTCTTTGGTTCCGTCTTGTATAGCTTTATTTCTTTGTGGTGAATTCAAGTGCCGTCGAGAGTGGAAGGGAAACCACTTGGAGCGTCTCTCAATTCCCATTTCTCCGTTTTTTCCTCGCTCTTCCCACTATCCTCTATACTCCTCTCACTTTATTTCCAAGTCTTTCAATTGATTTTTATGCCCTCCCATTTTCTTTTACTTTTGTTGCTCCATACATTTGTTCTTACTATTATTCCTTTTGTGTGTTTGTGGGGGGGAAATTGCCGCAGCAGCAAGCATCCCCCAAAGCGGACTCCTTTGACGAGCTCCAAGAGGCTGGCCTCCAATATCGCTATGGACTCCAGCAGCAGGAACAACAGCGACAACAGGAACAAGGCTTGTTGTTGAAGGAGAATTACGACAGTGACCTGGAAGAGATGAGTGACCTGAGCGAGTCGGAGCAATTCCCCTCCCCAGCGCCCTTCCCCCGAAGGGGCAACTACAGGAACAATCGGGCGGGTCAGGGGCTTTTGGAGGGCAAGAAAATCTCCGATGCGGATGAGGATGAGATCATGGCCGAGATTAGACCGTGAGCTAGGCTTTTTCCTTACATATATACGTATATGCGCCTTAAACAAATACGCAAGAAACTAAAGTAATTGGAGGTGAATCCTTTTGGAGCCTTCTGCAAAAAGAGGTTATGAAGACAGAGGAATATGCAAGGGAAGAGCGCCTCGTCAGATCATCCTCAAGACCACCAAAGTGTCTCTTCACTCCCTTCAGTTTACTGAGCATTATGTAGGCGAGCAGCTTAGAGAGCAAGAGAGAGAGAGAGAGAGATAGGGAGAGAGAGAGAGAAACACAGAGACGGAAAGACAGAAAAACAGAGAGGGAGAGAGATAAACAGAGAGAGGGAGAAGATAAGAGGGAAGATGAAGTACTCTTGAGGAGAAGATTACGTTTGCCTATGTATATTATATTCGTCTGCGGGAAAGTAAACAGAAAGCTTTAAGGAGAGCGAGAGATCTGAATGAGCCTTTTGAATGGAGGGATAATCGTCTTTATCCCCCTGAAGAGACAAGGAATTTAAGTTATATTGATACTGGAGACTCTAGATAATCGCCCTAAGATGCTCTGCAAGAAAAAGAAAATTCAAAATATTGTTTTTGCATTGCAATTCCTCGCTTCTTTGAGCCTCTCTTCCATCCTTGAGAGTGAGAGCGAAGGAAAGAGAGAAGGAGAGAGAGAAGTAGAGAGAGAGAGAGAGAGCGAGAGAGAGAGAGGAAGCCCTGGAAGTCATTTGAATGGGAAAATAGATATAGAAAAGTATATTGTGAGCAAATTTGGGCTGTAGTGCGAGAGTTGTGGGTAGGGAGAGATAAAAAAAGTACGTAGAATGGGATGGCTTACTAGACTCTAAAAGAATCAAGGATGAAATTTTGATGATGCAATATGTACCAATTTTTTTCTCTGTAACCGTCCTAAGGCTTCGCTAGAATTATTCTGCAACTCAGTTTCATTTCCAGTGGAACGAAGGAAAGGGTAGAGAAAAGCAATTTATTTTTCCCACACACCACTTCCATTCCTCTTTTCTCTCTTCCCTGCCCTTCCCTCTCCCACCCCAGGACTTTCTCCCTGGAAGACAATCGAGAGAAAGGAGCGGAATTCGTTTATTATTTTATGGAAGCAACTGCCCTTTATTTTCCCTTGGTGTTTCCCTCTCATCCATCCCTCGTTTGCATCCCCATCTTCAGTACTTGTTTTGTGGAGGGATTTTCCTGGAGAATTCCAGTGTCTGGGCGGACTAACTGTAGATTAATAAAATACAAGTTTTAAAAGACTTTGGGAAGGGGTAAGAGCGTGTATGAAGGGAAGAGGAAATCCCTAAATAAAAAAAAATGCCGGGTGGTTCCAGGAAGCCGTTGTCTAGTCGAAGGAAGTCGGCCACGGTCCCCCCGCTCAAATTGCACAATTCAAATTTCGGAGATGGAGAAGGCTTCCCCGGACCCTCGCCCCCCTCCACTCCATCATCTCTGTCAGGCCTCATTAAAGGGAAATGGCATTCGGTACGGATTTATTACCTTCTTATACAGATATCTATTACAGGACTCAAATAGCCCACAATCAATCTCTGTTCGCTGGTCACGCAAATATCTCTCCATTCCCGCATATTTCCCCGCCTCGGAACCTACAGACTTCTCTAGTCGTCAGGAAATGTAGGTCCAAAGCCGGGTAAATGGAGGGCTGGCCATCCCCCTTTTTTGTGCCTTTTTACAGAAAAACGAAGAAAATTTAAAAAAAATACAAACGCAGAAATCCTCCGGGGAAGAGGGAAAGTGTCAGGTGACATTTAAAAGGGTTTGGAAGGGTGCATAATTTATGGTTGTTGTGCCTTTGCAGATGGCCATCCCGGAGGTGTTCAAGAAGAAACGAGCTCGTGAATACAAATTGCAGGCCTTTGTAGCCCTCCTCTTCCTCACCATCCTCCTCCTCGTCGGCTCCATCTACGTCATTCACAAGGAGAAAGAGTTGCAAGTACGAACAAACTCAATGAAGTTATCCCATTTCTTTTAGAATTCTTTTTAGAATTTTTTTAGAATTTTTCCAACTCGTCTCTAACGTACAAATGTATATATATGTCTCATATGGGTGACTTTTTTTGGCAGAAAGCGTACTTTGAGCAGATCCGTTTCTCGGGCAAAGAGAGGAAGATGCGGGTGGTGAATGTGAAGGGGAAAGAAGTGCTGTCGGGGATTCTGGGCGTCAATTTCAACCGGAAAGACAAGCCCTGGCCATGTCTGAAGGAGAATATGAAGGTGAATTCCACGTGTTTGGAGTGGATGAACCGGGCCAGACTCTATTTCCGGAAGTTGTCCTCCCTGCGCGAGAGCCGGGCCGCCGTGAATATCCAGTGCTACGAAGTTTACTGGCAGAGCCTCACTCCCGATTTCGAGCCCAAGGATTGCTTCTACGTCACTCAGGCCAAGGGCTTCCATTGGTACGGCGCGGGTGAGACGGTGATGGGTCAATGGCCTTTGAATGGAACCCGAATCCCGTACTCGCCCTTCGTCACTGGCAACAAGGCGAACAGTAGTGCGACTCTACAGGAAGAGGAAGATTTAAACGGGACGAGTAACTTCCATTTTGAATGGGGCCGGGTACTTAGCCGCTATTTCATTAGCTCTCCCGGATCCGCCGTGAGAATATCCCCGGACACGCCCTTGCACGTGTCTGTGAACGAGGAGAAATTCCCGAATATGCTCTGCCTCGGAGCCAACACGGAGGGCTACCCCAAGGGGAAGGACGAAGGGCGGCACCTCAATTACTCCATCTGCACGGCCAGCAACACCCGGGAGCTGGCCACGTACCTGGCGGACAAATACATTTATGACGGCTTGAAGCACGAGGACGTCCAAATGGCTTATACGATGACGCAAGCGCCCATCTGGCGCGTTCCGTCCCCAATCCTCTACCAGGGGAACGCCAGCGAGATGAGTTTGCTCAACCACACGAACAACATCGCGGAATTGCGCTTCTCCGAGGGCTTCATCCTGCTGGACGAGTCCTGGCAACGAAATATCGGGGACTTGAGCATGGATCCGGATCGCTTCCCAACAATGTCCGAGACGTTCAACATCACCCGGCGTCGGGGCTTCAAAGTGGCCCTCACCCTCTCGCCCTTCTTCTCCACGGAGTCGGACAACTACGTGGAGGGACTCCAAGAGGGTGTCTGGACTTGGGAGAAAGGGCGGGAGAAGCAGGTCCCGGCCATGACCAAGTACAAGCAATGGAAGAGCGTCGCACTCCTGGACTCCACCAGACCCGGCAGTCGCACATGGCTGGAGAAGAAGCTGAACAAGATCCACGAGGCTTACGGCGTGGACGCCGTCTTCCTGGAGCTGGGCTCCGCCCAGGACCTCCCCCAATTCTACGAGTTCTCCGCCCCCTTGAACTCCCCTGATGAGCTGGGCCATTATTTCCTGGAGAGTGTCCGGAGGGTGAAGAGCCTGAGCACCATCGCCGTGTCCAGTGCCGTGCATCGCCCGAAACTACCCACCTTCGTGGAGATGAGTCCGACGGAGAGTTCCTGGCGGGGATTGCAGAGTGTGATTGCGAATGTGTTGGCTTTGGGGACGAGTGGCTACCCCTTTATCATCCCGGGCTCCATCGGGGGGGACTTCGGGGGGTCGGGGCTCCCCGAGAGGAATCTGTACATTCGGTGGTTGGAGCTGGCGCATTTCCTCCCGGTTGTTCAATATTCCTTCCTACCCTCGGACTATGATCAGAAGGTGGTGGACATCGCGACGCACCTGAACATGGTGCGGAAGTCCAAGCTCCTGCCCTACCTCAAGAAGGCCATCGACGACTCCCTCACTTCGGGCCTGCCCCTCATCCGACCCCTCTGGATGCTGGACCCGTCGGACGTGAATTGTCTGCGCATCTCGGACGAGTTCCTCATCGGGAACGACATCCTGGTGGCGCCCATCCTCCGGTTCAACTCCACGGACCGGGACATCTACCTGCCGCGGGGGAAGTGGAAGGATGAGATGGATGGGAGCAACACCAAGGGGGAGAAATGGCTCCATCATTACCGCATCCGGGAGAATCAAATTCCCTTCTTCACCCGAGACTCCGGATTTTAATTACGTCCCAACCTCACCACGCACGCAGCCCCTCATTTAATCTCTTGCTCCCGGCTCCGAGCACGTCCCACCCGCAGCTTCCACCACATTTTAGTATCATCTTCCCACTTTTACTCCACCTGAAAAAAGAATGTCTTCTAGACCTTAAATGGTTTTTCTCCCTTCAAATGTCCTCTGAAATGTGTCTTTGTGCTCCTAAAAGGACGTTTGTGGCCCAAAAATAAAATGGAATGTGAAAGCCGAGGAAAGTTGCCATAATTCAAAGATGCTCTTGACAACCTCCCAGGCTGCGGCCAGAGTCTGTGATAAAACTCCCATTGGACGTGTCTCTCCATGCTCTTTTAGAAAGAGAGACTGGTTGAAATGTGGAATTAAAAAAAAATAAATGAAATGATCCGAGAAAGAAGACAGACGGAGAAGAAAATAAAGAAGATCGAGAAGGAGAGAAAGGGATTTTCACAGCAGACAGATTAATTTATTCAGTACTTAATAGAATGATATTTTACACGTACAAGTATTTATTTATGACTGGCATAGCGGCATAATTTCTCGTATCCTACACTTATCCCATAAATATCATAGCTGGTGCTTTATACGTGACACATGGATTTTTTTTTTAATTTTTACCTGCAAACTGAACGTCACTCAGAAAATGTCAGTATAATTAATAATAATATATAATAATACCCATAAAAAATAAAGTCTAATATCCTCCCTGTATAACTCAATAAAAATGGAGAATAATAAAAAAAAAAAAAGAAATCCACGACTGTGCATGGTCATACAAAAATAAGAAAGGGAAGTTTCATGGGGTGGTCCGAGATCTTACCAATTAATCACGTACAAAACACATTCCTTACAAGTAATTACACTCTATAATTATCCCCACCCAAAAACGTCATCAATGCTTCACCGCTCAAAATAAATCCAGTTTTTTCTGAAGGACGAGCACAGACAGAGGGAGAATATTTGTACAGAAAAAAACGGATTAAAAGGTTATCAATATACCATGTGGTTTAGCTGGTAAAAGGTCACCCAGAGGAAAATGGAGAGTTCTGTGTTTAAAGATTATATAGCATCTTGATCGCATAGAGGAAAAAAGCCTATTTGTTTACGTTTGCTCGTCATACTCACTATGGACTAGTATGCTATAGAGTATACTGGAAAGTTACGTTCTGGAAAATACGGAGAACTGGAGAATCAATTGAGGCGGACAGAAGTGAGGCATGTTACGAATGCAATCAAAATCTATTGCTATAGAGTTCTAAAAAGACCTATCAAGTCTCATTGTGCATGGTTCTATATGGAGACATTTAAATACGAATAATATTCTACTTACAGCGTAATATCCTATATTAATAAAAATTAATGTTTAAGAATTAATCCTTACACAGCATGTAAATCTTACTTGGTAGGCGATTGATTATGTGGTATGTAGCAAAGGCTATAGAATTGTGTGGCGAGGGAGGCAAATATTATAGTAGATCCTGGAATTCTCCGTGGCACCAAAAAGCCTACAGCTTAATCATATCCTCAAATACAATATCCCATTTAATATTAAGTACAGTACCAATTATTTACCTTCCCATTTTCCTCTTCCCAATATATATAGCATAAATAGGATTATATTTTCTCCTCTATACAACGGATTTTTTTTTCAGTACGGATCATGATAAGAATGAGGAAGCCATACAATCGTACAAAGCCTTTTTTTCTATGTTAAAAAGCCTGCTCACCCTCGTCTTTTTTCTTCCTTTTTCCCTCGCTTTAGCATCTCTACATGATTTTACATTTATTACTTAAGTAGCCCATGTAGTTCCTTTATTAACGACGTTAGTTACACACTCTATTTATGTACACAATGTCTATATACAGATAAGAAAACACTATGTAAAAAGCACTTTTCGCAATGAAAAAAGTCCACGTGTCCAAGTCTCTTCATTTTTAATGGCTATAAAATTAGCACAGCAGTACATATTTTTTTTTGCTCCAAAAACACCTGGCGGTAATTAGCAGGGCACCAAGTCCAAGTAGCCACTGTTTCCTCTTTTTTTTTCTCTATATAATTCTGAATATACCATTTCCTTTTCTTTCTTTCTCAGTTCCAGTAGAAAGACTAGCCGGTACAATCACTCTTTCTCTACTTTAGGCAAAGGTCCCCCAAGGGGGATCCCACAAATACAAGAAAATATAGTTTAGAGGCGAAGAGAAAAAAAGTTTCTCAAAAAGGCATTAGAGATTGGGAATACGAAAATTGTTAGTATTATTTCTATCACTATCAATAACGGGTGGGGTGAGAGAAGGGAAAAGTTTTCTTTTTTTGGTGCCCTGTTACGAGGAGAAAAGTGAGAGAAAAATAGAAAAAAAGCTTCACACTTGTTGCAGTCTCAAATGATGTCCATGAGAGGTTTCCAAGGGGGAAAAAGTCAATCCTCTCAGTCAGTCGTCAATCCCGTGGGGCAAAGAGCGTCCATTTTGACCACCAAAGACCAACCGCATCTTGTTTTTCATTGGATTTTTTTAAGTAGCGTTTTATTGTGATAATCCGAAAATGTCTACCTACTTCGTTTACGAAAAAAGCTACGCACTATCAGTACTTTTTTTTTCTGCCTGAGCGTCCTCAGTGACATTATATAGAAAAAGTGCAGAGCAAAGGGAGTGACCGATCACTTCCAGCACCTAAAACACGTCCTTTTACCTTTCACCAACACTTTCTCCATCACACTTTCTCCGTCATACTTTCTCCATCATACTTTCTCCTTCAATTCGCTTTCTCCATATTTCCTTAGTTACTCGCCTAAATGCTCTTTCCGAGGTACTCGACGCAAAGCCTAAATATGTACATTTTATGTCCCTTTTTTTTTAGTTTTAACCCCCTCAATCTCTGGGAGGAAGCGAGGGAAGAAGGAGAGACTCTCTCGTCTCTCCTTCTTCCCTCGAATTGCTCTCCCATTATTTTCTTTTATATTGAATGATCCACCTCTGCCCTCCGAATCGTCTTATCGTCCTCCTCCCGTTTTTTTTTTACGTATAGCGAAAAACCCTTTCCTTCATATTCTATAGGATAGCCTATCAAGTGTAGTTTTTTTTTTTAATTTTTTGTAATCACCATTCTTTGTCGTGAGTCAAAGCAAATCTCAGAGTTTGAAGGCAACAAACAGCACCGAAATTCTTGAAGAGATAGTGTTGCTTAAACGTTATTTAATTATTTATACGTACGTATTTATTATTATTGTTTTTTTGATTAAGAAGTTGCTATCAGTGCTAGTACAATAAGACTTGATCTTTCTTCTTTAAAAATGTTCAAGTATGATCGATACAAATTTTTTTAGGAACTCCACCCCCTCAGTTTCTATTTCTGACCCAGATAACTCTCAATTAAATCCACCCCAACATGACCTCTCATCCTTCTCTCTCTTTGTACAAGGCAAAAGTCGGCCTGTACAAACGTCGGCTCCGAAACGGACCAAAACCGGATTACAATCGTACCAAAAATGACTCTTGGAGAACAAGGATGAGCGCATGGCACGGAGGATTTTTTTTTTTTTAATATTTCGAAGGGGAAGGAAATTCCACTTGATTTGCCCTTTGGATGAGCAATCACGGCGTGAGTGTGCCAACTGCACCATCCCGAAATGTAAGGTACAAAGCTCCTACGGAAAGTCCCTAGCCCGTTCCATGTGGACAAGAAGAGCTCCGAATCCCCGAAAAGTACTTGATTTCCTCTTCCAGCACTTCCAGCACTTCCAGCACCTCCAACATGGAACTTCACCCAACCATAAAATCTGCCACACTAATTTATATCCTTCCCACCCAATTCTACAAGCCCCTCTAACCCGCTTCAAAAGTCCCGCTTCGGGTTCCCCCCGAAACCCACGGGTGTGGGGCAAATGAAAGTCACGAACAGTTATAGTTTGCGGAGGGAAAATGCGAAGAATGTAATGCTAGTTTTTTAATCTCTGGCAATTTTTTTTTTTGAAGAAATGCCCGGGGGCAGGGTTAAATGCGAAGATAGCGGAGGGAAGAAATCACGAGCCATGGCCATTCTAAAATAATCTAAATAGACACCACTACTGACTAATATTAAAAGTACTCTGCTTGGATTCCATTGTTTCTTAGTCGTACAACTCCTGCTATTATTGTATAAGATGAAAAATCCCTAAAGCTCTTTTTGAACTCACTCCCTCTCCACGTTCATCTTCTCTTGGGACAAAGATCCTCTCTCACTCTGCCTGTAAAAGACCCTGATAAAGTTCCACCTTCGAAAAAAAAATCTTTGTCCTTCGTTCCCCATCAAAGAGTCCTCATCTTCTCCCAGGCTTCACCGTCATCTCTGTTCCCTGGAATTCCAGGGATTAAATCTGTATACATCTTCCCCAAAAGAACGGCAGAAGCACAGAACTAGCGAGTTTACTCTACTGTCGCGACTGGCCATGGGTAAAAGATGAAGAGAAGGAAATAGAGATAGAAAGAGAGAGGGAGAAATCATGCTCCTCATTCTAGAGAAAATAATCCTAAGAGACAAAAATCGTTTCCGTCCACCATTTATTGTTGTAGAGGCAAAAAATGATGATTGTTGGTGGGACGAAAACCCCCCGAAAACACTCGTCCCCTTCTTCTCTGTAGGCAATCGTAGGCTCCAAAAGAGGCAGTCATTAGTGCGTTTCTTTGTTGTCATTATGTCTGTACATGTTAATCCATATTTGTTTTCATTATGTACATGTTAATCCATACACATATGTTTATATCTATATTAATCCCCTATGCCTATTCATATAATCTCAAATCTCTCCTCTACACTCCTCATCTGCTTACCCCATTTCCTCCTTATTTATTTACTTATGTACGTATATGTACATGTCTCACACACCGTGGAAAAATCCAGTTCTCCGGGACATGAGCACTTCCCCCTTTTTCGCCCTGGAAGTGGCTCAAAAGATTTATTTATTACCTTATAATATCTTTTATTTAGTTAACCTCATTTTACACTCTCCCTCACGTACTTATTTGATGTACTTCTTATAGACTAAATATCTAATATTACGCCCTTCTCGTTCCCGCCGTTTTCCGGATATTCCTTTTGTCTGGTGATATTGCAGGAATAGAAGCACTTGTCCGGAGAATTGCACAATTATATATTAACATAGAATATACCTATTTACGTAGGCCCAAGCCTGGGACGAGTTATGACTCTTCCAATACATATTCATGGAGAAAGAGAAGAGTTAGGGAGCGAAAGGGTTTGAGGACAAGTTTTCAATTCTCTGGATGGTCAAATAGCTAAACTTGTTCTTATTATTGCAGTCTTCCAGTTTTATAATCAGCATCCAGCGACCCATAAAAAAACAGGATTTTCTTCCTCTTTTTTTTCGGTTTTGGGCGTCTCACCAGGCCTTGTTTTCTTATGGCCAAGATGGGAGCGGATGAAAGGTCCTCCTGGAGAAGGGCCGGGGCGATGGGAAAGAAAGGAAAGAGAAAGAAGAAGGATTTCTGTAGGAGAAAAAAAGTGGATGAGCATGCTCTTGTCCAGCTCAAGGTGGATATACATATTATGTTATGTACATATGAGGGTATTTGGGAAAGGAGAACAACTATTTTCCGGTGTCCTTCTTTTCTTCTCAAAGTGACTTTGGAGGCGGAGGAGGGACGGGCATGGAACGAGTTGATACGGAAAGGAGAGAAAGGAGGTTGAAGAGGAAGAAGGAAAAGAGCATGTGACTCTCTGAGGAATGCTTCGGGGCATGGAGAAAGTCGGGAGAGAGAGAAAGAGAGAGAATGTGTTTGGTGGCGGAGGGGTTTTGGTGGGGGGTAAGAGTTTTTTTTGGGTGGAGAAGGAGATGGTTTAGAATTCCAGTCGGTATGCAGAGCAACTTGTTTCATGGTCTTGGAGGTTGATGGTGCAGCGAGAGGCGGAGGGTGCGAGATCGATACGCGCTTCTGCAAGTGCATCCTCCGAGTCAACCACCCAATAACCCAGAGTGTCCGTATCGTACGTCGGAATTATCGTCACCTCTGCCAAAATACATCAAACACACTCGTCCCAATCAATAGCCAACAATACCCGCCAGGCCATCATCCCAAAGAGAAAGCCAGAGAGAGGGAAAGTCAGAGGAAGCGAGCAAAAGAGAGAGAGAGAGAGAAAGACAGAGAAAGCGAGAGAGAGAAAGTCAGAGCCAGAGCCAGTGAGAGTATTTTCGGAGCAAAAAAATAGGAATAGAAATGAGATCAAATGAGAAAAAGACAAGGAGTGAAGTGAGAAGGCAGAGGAAAAAACAAAAGGAATGTTCTCATAGCACTGGAGAAATGAGGTAAGGAGGGCAGCGAGAGAGAGAGAGAGACAGAGAGAGAAGCCAAGTGAAAAAATTATGATTGTTTGAAAAATATAATGGTTGTTATCGATTATTTTCCGCACAAGTACCATTCCTCCTCTCGCCCATAATTCCTCTGAAAGTGGAGCTCTTACAGCTGTCAAATGCACACAGCCCAAAAAGACCGTGCTCAACACCAAAGTCTTATGGCCATCGGGGAAAAAATGAGAGAGAGAGAGAGAGAATGAACAGGAAAATTCAAATGTTTTTTCCTCTCCTCATCCAATACCGCAAAAAAAAAGTTTTCCTTTCTCCGCTTGTTGGAGATTACGCAAGAGCCAATGTTGCAGTTCTCTGGCCAGGGAAAAAGGGAGAAAAAATGTTTTCCTCCTAGAAATAATCGTTCTTTCATTCACTCAACCTGTCTCCAGATACCCAGGAGCTTTTTTCCACATCTCTGCTCCTCTCACGCTCTCTTATTTCTCTCTCCTCCTTTTTTCTCTCTCTCCTCCTTTTGCTTTCTCTCTTCTCTTTTTCTCTCATTCCTTCCCCTGCGTAACTGGCTCCATGATGCCAAGCATGAACAGAAGGATGAAGCAACACACATTCCAAGGGCTTTCACGGAGGACTGTGGATGTAGGAGGAGGAGGCGAAATAGGAGGAGTAAAAGAATCGGAGGAGACCGGATAAAAGCAGAGGAGGATGAAATTAAATGGAGCTGAGAAAGAAGCTGAGAAAGAAGCGGAGGGAGATTTAAGGAAAGCGGATCTAAAATTTGTTGTGCCTTACCCAGATTTTTATCCTCCCAAGCCTGTTTCCCTTGGAGGAGCCCATCAAAGACCTGGCGACTGGGCTCTAAGCCACTGAAGACGTAGTAGCGAGCTCGGATGAGGCGGAAAAACTCGGAATCGCAGTAATTTGAATTGCCATGATGCGGGACGTAGGCGAGGTCCACGTAGATGGGATTACAGTTCTTGGATGACCGATGATGAGCCCGGCCCCGACTACTTCCACTCCCGTGAGCGCACTTCGACGGCGTCCCCGTCTTACGATCCATGCTCTTATCCTTCTTCGGAGTTCCCTTCCCCAACCCTTCGCCTTCCACATGACTCCCAGGCCCGCCTGCCCCGTTCTCGTCTTGTTGCTGTATGGGCGGTAGGCCCAAGGGCTTTCCCCAGCTCTTGACGATATCCTCGTCCTCCGCCTCCTTCTGCCTGGAGGAGCTGGAGGGGGCGGAAGTGGAGGCGAACTCAAACTCACTGCTGAAGCTGCTCCCAACCACCTTCTCCCCTCCGTCCTTCTGCATGCTACTGGAGCTGGTGGTGCAGGAGGAGGTGAGGATCGTCTCCAAGGATGTCGTGACCAAGTTCCCGTTCTCCACATCCTTGGCCTCCACCTTCGTCAGAGAGGATGTCCCTTCCCTCAGCAGACTTTCACTTCTCACGGTTTCACTCTTCACAGTTTCACTTTTCACGCTTTCACCTTTGACCATTTCACTTGGGCGAACCTCCGATTTGGGCAGCAACTCCTCCAGCGATTCCGTTTCTTTTCCAGGAACCGTGGACAATTGGCTGTCACTGAAGTCTCCAGAAGAATAAGAGCCATCGTCGCCAATATCGTGTGAGAGAAGAGCGGCTTCAGCTTTGTGTCTGGAGCTGCTGGTGGAGCTGGAGCTGAAGGTCTGTGATTCTGAGCCTTCCTTCGTGCTGCTCTTGGTCAAAAGGACCTGATGCAATTCCTTGGAGCGCTGGAGAGAATGCGACTGTGAGTCCTCCCCGTAGACACTTTCCTCGTCCGTCTGAGGCTCCTCTTCCTCATCGGCGGCGGAGCCGAAGACGTAGCCGTAACCTCCGAAATAGGTCGCCCCTGTTGCTGATGTTGGTGCTGCTCCTGCTGTTCCGGCCGTGGCAGTACGGCTGTCCTTGGAGCTGTCCGGTTTGGGTTGGGAAGACTCAGAAGTGGCACTTCCAGAGGCACTGGCTTCAGTTGCACCTGTTGTTCCGGGTGTGCCGGTGGTCAAGGAGGAGCCGGATTCTTCAGAATGCTCAATGAGTAATTCCGAAGCTCGTCTTTGCGTGACGAGGAGTTCCGTCTTTTCCTGGGAGGCGTCTTGGGAGGAGAAGCGTCGCGTGATGGACCTCCGTGCTTTGGCTTCTCTTTGAATGAGTTCCTCCTCAGTTGAGTGCCGACGACGTTCCTCCTCCACCTCCTCCTTGAGTTCCTCCAGGTGTTCCGTCAAAGTTTGATGATGAGCCAGGACGGCGGAGGAAGCGGAAGAGGCGGAGGAAAGGCTCGTAATTGTCTCTGATATGAGCTGGGACGAGTGGCTGGAGGAGGAGGATTGCTCGGAAAGGCTCCTAGTTTCTGCTATTACTGAAACAATAGCCGAAACTTTTCCCTCCACCGCCCTCTCATCTTTCGTGGGAGCCAATTTATCTTCTTTGTTGGAAGTCAGTCCACTTTCACTCCCGCTGGCACTGCCAAGAGTGGCTTTAATTTCACCTGAGTCTCCAAATCCGGCTTTCTCCTCATTCTTCTCCGGTGTAATTTTGCTCGTGTCATTCCCAGTCTTGCTCTCCTCTCCCTTTTTCTTCTCATCTCCCGATGACGTGGGCTGCTGTTCACTTGTTGCCAAAGCCGTTTCCTTGTCCTTTTGTGCGAGGTCCTTGGTGGTACTTTGCTCAGAGGGAAGTTGTTGACGCGTGTCAGAGGTGGGGGGAGGGGGTGGGGAGGGAAGGACGGGAGGAGGCGGAGCGTCCTGGGAATCCAAAAGACTTTGAGAGGCAGGGGGGATTTCCTCCAAAGCATCCAGCACTTGCTTTGAAGTGGAAGCTAAAGCGTCATTCGCGTAGCTGACAAAAGACGTTGAGGACGCGATTTCTATGGATCCTTCCACGCTTTCACATACTCCACTTTCCCAGGAGCTTTCACCCGCCCGGCCGTCTTTCATCTCCACCCCAGCCACATTCCCTCCCTCAATTTCCTCTTTCATTTCCATCCTTTTCTCCTTTTCCGAACTTTCTCCATCTGCTTTCTCCTCCACAGAGCCTTCCTCGTCATCTTCAGTTGCAGCCAATTCTTCCTTTGAAATCCGGTCCTCCTCCTCCTCTTTCCCACTTTTCTCCTTCGACAAGTCTTTCACGACCGACTCGGAGGAAGCCTGCAATTTATCCTCCATCTCCAGTAAAATCTGCTCTGCCTCCATCATTTTCTTCTCCACTTTGGCTTCCACCGCCTCCAATACAGTCTTTACCACTTGAACGGCGGATTTCTCCCCCGAATCGGAGGAGAGCGAATCGGAGAAGGACTGGAATTGAGTCTCAGATTGACTACTTAAGGGCGCGGGGGACGACGGTGGCGATTTGCTGGAGGAAGGAGCGGAAGTCGATGCGATTTCTCCAGCAGCAAAGGTATTTTCTCCGGTAACAAACGTATTTTCTACGGGGGATGAGACTACCGGCTTTTCCTCATCGGACTTTTCGATCTGGGCATTGTCTTGCGACTCTGGAACAGGAGCCAAGTCAATGGGAGCAATCGTCTCTCCTGCGTTATCACTACTTCTTCTCTCCGCCATCTTGGAAGTAGATGGAGAAGGTTGAGAGGGGGCAGATTCGGATGAGCCCTTGCGTTGGTGTTGAAGCGAATCCTCGCCACTTTCTCCAGGAAAGGATGGGATGGTGGCCAGGTCCTCGGGAGACTGGGAGATAACAGCTGCACTGAGGGTGGTGGCAGCCGTTAATAGACCGGATCTCACAGCTCCCATCCCAGGCTCTTCCGTCTCATAAATATCCTCCTCATCCACATTTGATTTATGATCATCCTCCTCCTCCTCGTCCTCCTCCCGTGGCAGGGTGAAAAGCTTCTGTCCCGGGCTCCTTTTCGGGGAGAAGAGGAGCTCTTCCATTGGATTCTCCTCCTTCTTCTGGCCCCGCTCTTCCTCCCGGGCTTTCTCCTCACCCTCTCCAGATGAGCTGCAGGGAGGAGCACTTTCATTGGGACCGGGAACAGGTACTTCTGGGGGCTCTCGGGCTCCCAAGGGCTCCTTCTCCTTGGAAATTGCCGTCACAGGACTCACGGAGGATCCGGAGGACTCCTCGGAATTCATGGACAACTTCCTTTCTGGGACTTCCACGGAAGATAATTGCAAGGGAGGCTTGTCGCTCTTTTCAATATCAGCCTTTTCTTCAGGTGCCGTCTTTGACGGGGACTTTTCTTCTGGTTCTGGCAGGGACTTTTCTTTTGACGGGGACTTTT